>PVIY010014452.1:0-56412 GCA_004026745.1 Myrmecophaga tridactyla
TGCCTAAAGTCATTCCAAAAAGTGATGGACCCAAGATCCATACATGGGGCTGACTATAACGCATGTGACCCGCCCACTCCCCACCACCCCATGTCTGCCTCCCCTTGGAAAAGGGTCATTTCCCTGACCCTAAGATGTCCCCCACGTAGAACAACAGAAACTGCCTCTAAGCAGACGGTACGTATTTCTTAAGCTCCAGTCTCAGGGACATCTGAGTGAATCACCAGGATGGTGACCTCTGGGTATTTCTTTTCATGCCCTCTACGGTGTCCTCTTCTGGCACTTTCCCAGTCTTCTCTGTGCCCTTCAGGAAATTCCCCTGCTCTTCAAGGCTATGCTTGTCAGTCATGACAACCCCCAGTTGCTCCCCCCATACACATACAAAACAATACTGAGGTAGGAAAAGAACTATCAGTGAGCATCCCCTTGGGCCTGACACCCCACTTTGATGACTCCTGAACAGGATCACTGGAGCAAACCAAGCTGTACCCAAGAAGGCGGCTGCATTGCGTGGCCACTCCTGCCAGGTCCAGCCCAACACATTGTCACCAAGGGTTAAATGTGTTCTTATTTGTTAAAAAAAAAAAAAAAAAAGCAACTTTAAAGACTACACATGAAATGAAAAAGCCACTCATTTTCCACCTATTAAGTTGCTTAATTTCTTCCAGAATGAGATCTTCCCCTTGACTTCTGCAATTTCAGCAACAGTGTGAACACTCAACGCATAAGAAAAAAGATCAATAGGTTTTCCGAAATGAAGAATTCTACTCAATAGTGAGAATGTCTTTGCTAGGTCGTGTTTTTATTCTAGGCTCTCTTCTGTTGAAATTGAGGTGAGAGGCAAGCAATAAGACCTCAAGAATTAGGGCCATAAATGTCAGTGCGGCTGGGGACACGAAAAGCAACAGAGTTCTATGCTGTCATCTGAAACGCAGGAAACCAGGTCCTAGAGAGTTGGTGCATCTGGCTTAATGTCACACAGCCACATTGTGGTCCAGGTCACAAACCCTGGTTAGCAATCCAGGACTCGAAATTCTGCAGCCACTGGACTGTAAGCTCACTGAGAGCAGGAGCTATGTAAACCTCAAGGTGCACAGCAGGCATTTTTTAAGTAAAGGAATTAATGATTTCCAAAATTGGTTTAGTGGAATTCTAAAAACATTTATAAAGGTCTTGATTTAAACATACTTTTACTTGCATTTAAAATAAATTCCTACATGGCCAAGCCTAGACAGGTCCCATACACGTGTTTACCAAACAAAAGTTGACTAGCGCTGCAATAACGAATCAGCTGGCATTGACCAAAGCTCTTAATGAAATGAAGCAAGAACTGCTTGAGAAGGCAATTGAAAACCATCATAGTTGCCAAGAATCCTCCCTCAGATGTGCATTTATTAAATCAGAATTCATAACTTTGATATTTTCTCTAACAGTTTTGTTCCCCTTTTGAGATTCTATTGGTGGATAAAAAGATAGATGTTTCCAGAGCTAAATTGAAGGGGGTGAGGGATGGAGAGAAAACCAGCCAGACAGCAATTAAATAGAATAGGCAGCAAAAAGCCATTACCCAATGTTTGGGTCCGTGCTATCGTCTCGAGATAAAATTCAGAGAAACCATTGCAAATAAATAGGCACCTAAACAAGATGAAACCCCGAAGGTTTCCCGGGTCTGCCCGACAGCTGGCAGGTGTCGTGATCCTTCAAGAGGCAGCGATCTGTTTGGGGGTTGCACATTTGCTTGTCATTAGGGGAAACTTCAGTCAAACACGAGTCAGACTGATGCAAAACCCTATTTTTACTTCCTCGGGGCACCAGGGAGCTGTTGGGGGATCAGAATCCTCCCCCAGTTTCAGCTTTTTAAAAGGCACCTGTTCCTTTGAACTGAAGCAAATAGATATCACATCAATGTTCACTTCCCGCGACTATTGTCCCAGGCACCTCTTTTGGTGATCAAATGAAAGTGGACTAAGAAGCGTGTGAAGATGTTTAGCTCTTTTGACTGCTGGCGGCAGTAAATTGGTGGATCAAGGTGACATCGTCCCCTGTGGCTCACGATTGCAACACTTTTTAGAGTCACATATTCATAAAAGCAGACCTGAATCCTTAGAGACACTCTTGTGCTGAAAGTGACAGAGACCTTCCTTTTTAACTGCTTTGACACAATGTGGCCATTCTCCACCAAAGCCTTTCGCCAGCTCGAATCATGCATGGCCCGGATGCTGCTTTCATCTCGCTAGTACCGATGAAATCACTTTCTTTGCACAGAACACACATCTAAATAACAAATTCTCTCCATCGTAACCTAATTAGATTGCTGGCACTAAGCAACAAGACAATCATGAGCATGAACTTGGGCAGGGCACACATTTAGAGAAAAAGAACTATCTTCATCATTATGTATGGTAGCAGTGCTTCCTTCCTTTTAACTATGTTAAGCAAACTATCTTCAATTCCAAAAACAAAAGCAACTAAATGAAAAGGTGCCTTATTTGAGCAGGGCAAAAATCGCCAATGAATGTGACAGACACACTGCCAAGCTCTCTTCCATCTCTTCCTTTTTAAGCAAAACTGGAAAACCAGGTGTTATATAACAGAACTCGAGATTGATGTCAAGTCCTGAAACTCACTGGAGCTGGAAGAGGGGACGAAATTACAAATTTCTCCAGGTCAGTAGTTCTGCACCACAGCCACCTGGAGGCTTGTGAAGGCAGATTGTGGGCTCCTGCCCCCAGGTTTTCTGAGTTGGTAGGTCTGAGGTGGGGCTCAAAAAATTTGCATTTCTACCAAGTTTCCAAGGGATGCTGATGTCATTTTGGTACCATTTTGAGAACCAGTGCTCTAAGCAAAACTCTGCTACTTTCAACAAAGTAAGATAGATGAGATGAATAGAAAGTCATGGGCCCTTGAGTCTGTGTTCTCTTTCTGCAGTATTCTTCCAAATAATCAAGCTCATTTCCTCACAATAACATGCCAGCCCTTGAGTTTATTAATTTCGCTTGTGAGACACTCATCCTCACATCATTGGTCTCTGTATCATCAAGTCAGCATGAGAGGAGGTACTCAAAGACCTTCCAGACCCACTGTAGCCCTGGGGCTCCCGCAGGAAACAGATCAGAGAGGTTGAGACACTTTCCTGTAGCCACAAAGCAAAAATGGAACTAGAATCCCAGGTTGTTGACTCCCAGCTCAAGCCCTTCCCTCTAACTCAGTCAAACTGTTTCTCTCTTAGGAAGGTATGTGAAGTATCCTGCCTCTTCAAGCAGAGCGATTTTCTGTTTACAAGGCTGCTCCTTCCTGGACCACTGGTTCTCAATGCTGGCTGTACGGTAGAATCCTCCGGAGAGCTAACAAACCCTAACATCACCAGGCCCCACTTCAGAGATTTTGATTCAATAGCTCAGGGGTAAGACCCAGGCATAAAACTTCTTTTAAAGCTCCCCGTGGGCTTCTAATGTGTAGTTGAGCTTGTGATCAGCTTCCTAAACAGTGGCGCTCTCAAAGGGAGGGTGTCTGTTCTCTACGAGCAGGTTTCTCAAACTTCCATGGCCAATGTCCTACTAGACCACGCTTTCAACAAGGCCAAGGGGGAGAGTCTTACTAAACATTTGTTCAGTGAAAGAATAGAACAATGCTTAAAAAAAGAAAGAAAGTGGACCAGTATCATCAGCATTACCTGGGAACTTGTCAGAGATGCAAATCTGTGAGTCCCACCCCAGACCTAATCATAAACTCTGGGGGTGGAGCCCAGCACCTTATATTTTAACAAGCCCAATAGGACTCTAGATGATTCTGATGTACCTTACATTAGAACTCCGGGAATAAACAAGTTAAAAAAATGATTGGAAAAATTTAGTTCTGAACATGAAACTAAAATTAGGACCTATGAGAGAATAATGGTACAGTGCCCCAAATGGGTGATGTGGTAAGATCTGGAGTGGGCAGTGAAGGATTGTGGGCAAGGAGAGCAGTCCAGCTACTTTAGAATAGATGGCAGGGAGGGAGCAGGTGGGGATGTTGAAGTTGGAGAAACACCAGGGCCTTGAATGGCAGACTCAGGCATGACCCATTTGTCTCCGAGAGTGAGGCACTGGAGTCAGCAACCCTTTCACTTGAAAGCAGAAGGCATTCACCCAGCATGGGTGGCAGAGAGAGGGCCCATCACACTTTGTGTAGCTCAGTCCTTGTAGCAGCACTTCCTGTGGAATCCTGCACGTAGATCGTGCAGATGACCAACATGAGGTCCTAGAAAACAGAGAGACTTAGAGACCCCCAACATCCAGAGTTTGTGGCACACTAGCTGTATTAGTTAGGTTCTCTAGAGAAACAGAATCAACAGGGAACACTCGCAAATATAAAATTTATAAGTGTCTCACGTGACCGCGGGAACGCAGAGTCCAAAAGCCGCACGGCAGGCTGTGAAGCCGACGATTCCGATGGAGGGTCTGGACAAACTCCACAGGAGAGGCTCGCCTGCCAAAGTAGCAAGAGAGCCTGTCTCTTCTGAATCCTCCTTAAAAGGCTTTCAGTGATTAGACTGAGCATCACTCATTGCAGAAGACACTCCCCTTGGCTGATTACAAATGGAATCAGCTGTGGATGAAGCTGACATGATCATGATTTAATTCTATGAATTGTCCTCATTGCAACAGACAGGCCAGCACTTGCCCAACCAGACAAACAGGTACCACCACTTGGCCAAGTTGACACATGAAGCTGACCATGACACTAGCCATATGTCTTTAAGCAACAGACTTAAATTCTGTGAACTTCATGTTCATCATCTTGAAGATGAGCCCATAGCTAATCAGCAAGTGTATTGTAAAGTTACATAAACAGTTTAGGACAGTGCCTGGAAGTGCACTGTTAAAAAACAATAGCTGTGATTAATATTTCAGACGAGAAGACATGGCCTTGAACAAACGAGATGGGGGTTTCTCTTCAGAATCCTTCCTGTATGTGGCTGTTGGGTTCCCACGAAAACTGCCTTCACCTGAATTTCCTTTGATTTCTCGTCCAAGGCCCTGAGAGAAGGAAACTACCAGGGAAGGAGAGAGGAAGACTCCCTGGTTCCTCTGGCCTCCACCCAGGCCCACGGCCAATGCCAGCAGCAAGGAAGAAGTGAGAGATTCAGAAGTTCAGTGAGTGTCTCCAGCACAGCATTGACCCAGGCCTCATTCTCAGGAATTCTGAACTTAGGTTGGCCAAGAACACATAAAGCCTAGGGAGACTGTGTGTGTGTGTGTGTGTTTTAAGTAAAAATGTAAAAGAACTCTCCTGAAGAAATTAACTTAAAATCACATGGAAATTGGGTGGTGCGATGGTGGCTCAGTGACAGAATTCTTACCCGCCATGCTGGAGACCTGGGTTCAATTCCCTGTACCTGCCCATGCAAAAAAAAAAAAGCATATGGAAACCACAGAAATCTCTCTGCCTTCATTTTAGAACAGAAAGGGCACAGTCTGGCTTTGAAAGTGAGCATGTGCAGCAGGTGTGCACGTTTCAATGAAGTATAAGTACAGTCCTGGTTCCACCATTAACTGGCTGTGTACCTCAGCAAAGTAGCCCTTGCCAAACATGTTCCATCCTGGTTCCACCATTAACTGGCCACGTACCTCAGCAAAGTAGCACTTGCCAAACATGTCCCATGCATCAGGCCTGGAGGAAGCCTCTTTTCCATGCTCAGTGTTCTTTATTATTTAAAAATCAATAAGTGTCCATCATGTGCCAAGCAGCATGTTGGGAACTGCGAAAGGAAGTGTGGGAGGCCTCCATCCAACCCTCCAGGGGCTTAGAGACAACTGTTGCTGGTTAAACCTCACAATTACACCCATTAGGTGGGGGGTGCTCTCTCTCTCTCATTTTACAGAAAAGAAAACTTAGACTCAGCAAGAGAAAAAAACAAAGAACAAAACATTACCAGATGACTGTATTTGTTTCCAGGCTGCTATAACAAATGACCACAAATGGGGTGGCTTAAAACAACAGAAATATATCCTCCCACAGTCCTGGAGGCAGAGGGTCTGAAATCAAGGGGTCAGCAGGGCCCTGACCCTTGGAAGACGGAGGAGGAATTCTTTCTTGTCTCTTCTTAGCTTCTGGAGGCTCCCAGCAATCTTTGGCGATCCATAGTTTGTAGTTGCTTTACCCCAGTTTTCCCCGGTCTTCATATGGCCTCCTTTTGTGTCTTCTCTTCTTATAAACATAAGAGTTGTAGGATTTAAGCCCCACCCTAATCCAGTGTGATCTCATCGTAATTTAACTAATTAGATCCACAAAGCCGTATCCCCAAATAAGGTCACGTCCTGAGGTTCCCAGTGGACATGGATTTTGGAGAATAGCATTCAACCCACTACAATGATTAAGTGACAGAGGTGGGATTTGAACCCATTACTTTGTGTCTCCAATGAAGAGGCTAATAAACCCTGGTGACAATTCTCCATCTGAAAAACAAGGAAAAGGAATTGATCAGATAAACTCTAGAGGTCCTGCGGTCTCCAAGTTCACTTCTAGTTGAGTCAAACCCTAGGATTTAAGGTGAATATACATGTATAGTAAAATTGGGTTTTAAAGCCAATTCATCCAATGCTGTCATCAGGGCAAGAGAATAGCCCATGGTCACACAGCAAAACAATGATTAGAAAAGGACTAGAAGGCCAGGTCTTACAGTGTTGGGGTCATTCTATTTTTACACATGCACACATAAACATTTTTAATAAAGGCGTTTGTCACAGTTACTTTTTTATGGCAGCATAAAGAAGCACTTAGGGGAAAAGGAACTCTGTCTCCTCCCTCCAGCTCAGATGCTACGCAAGCTCTCTGCTTAGGGGGTCAGGGCACCTCTAGAAAGCTTCATCCAGTTAACCGGAGTCCCAGTTTCTCCCCAAGGCAGGCAATTCTGCCTGGCTCTCTCATTCCCCAGCACAGACAGCGGAAGGGGTAAAGAAGAATGCTGTCAATCAGCCGCCACATAATCACGCATTTTTAGAGTGTGCTCGTAATTAGCCTGTATTCAGAGTGCTGTGTGGGTAGAGGAATCTGCACCCAAGGAAACTCGGAAAACCAACATGTTTGTTTGGAGTGACTGATCTACAGGAACCATATGCCAAGTGACAAGCAGCTGAGTCCCACCCCCGTCTTAGAGCAGCAAGAGAATCCAAAGCCATCCGTGGGTACAGACACACCTTGATACAGCCTTCCCTGTCCTCCCCAGCTCACATCACCTCTTCTTGCTCTGGTTTCCTGTTTTTTCCATTCGCCAAAATTAGAAAGCAATTTTTTATCCCTGTGGCTGGCTTCTCGGGGACAGTGAGTGGCATCAATCAGTGTGTTGGGGGAGGGGAGAGATGGGTGCTGACCAGTATTAAAACTCTATTTCACACCAGGAAGGGTGGCAGGTGCTTTACCCACATCCAGTCCTCCCGGCAACCCTACAAAGGATGCATCCAGCCACCTGGACCCCCTATGCTGTGCGCTGAATCTGCACACTGAGTAGAATGGAGCTGTTCCACTAAGACTGAATTCACAGAATCGTCTTCATTCATTGGATAATTATAATACATTATTATTATATAATATAAATCATTATGTAATAAAATTCTTAATCACTAGTGCACCCAGGACATGCAGTTCCAAATTATGTGCCTATCAGTTATTTCATTTGAGCCACTGAAAATTTTTAAAGTTTGGCTTCCTATTTACTGAGTGATTTTGGCCTTGTGTCAAAAAAGAAAGCTAATCTGAATTGTTTGCATTTCCATTTATGACAAATCCCAAACCATCTTCCATCCTTTCTTAAAGGCCCTAGCAAAGCACTTTGGATGGAAGCTGCAGCGCCATCACCAATATTCGAGTTTCATGGATGCATGGGAGAAGGCGGCACGTTTCTCCCTTTTGAAGGAGTATTTTCTATCTGATCTGAGTGCAGACTCAGTTATGTCCTGTGAACCTGTGAACCTAGGACACATTGCAAACAGCAGAAGGGTGCATTACAAATGGAAAAAGATTATCACCTATCATATTATGTGATAATCTGCAGATGGGTATCAGATATTTACCTCAACTATGAATATGTCTCCTGAACTAAAATCAATTTCCCACCCCCACCCCACCCAGCCGTAGCTTATCACAGTGGGTGCCTGCTCTTCACTACCAGAGCTGATTCATTTTCCCATCTCTGGTGCCCAACCAGACAGTTCAGAGTCAGTAAATATTTTTGGCTGAAGCAGTGAATCAAGCAAAATAATTAGGAGATATTTATCCTTCGGGTTTATATTATTGTTTGTTTTCTATATTTTGTTTTTGCCCTCGACTACGATCTAGGACAGTAATTCAGTGATTCTCCACCCTGGCAAGGAAATCAGAGTCAGAAGCTTGCTTGATGAGCCAGATGCTGAGTCGGAGAATGATACATTAGAATCTGCTCCTAAGAAAGGACCAATGGGGCAGGCCACAGTGGCTCAGCAGGCAAGAATGCTTGCCTGCCATGCCAGAGGACCCAGGTTCAATTCCCAGTGCCTGCCCATGTAAAAAAAAAAAAAAGAAAAGAAAAGAAAGGACCGATGGCTGGCTCCACACTTCAGTTGGTCTGGGATGAAGCCCAGGCTTTGGTGTGTTTTAAAGACTTCTCAGGTGATTTTCAAATGCAACCAGGACAGAAAAGATACCCAACAGCGGTGGTTCTCAAAGTGTGCTCTGCAGAAGGGCGGCCTCAGCTCCACCTGGGTGCTTGCTAGAAACCTGAATATCCAAGATTTGCTGAAAATAAACCCATGGTGTTTTGACAAGCCCCCCAGATGAGTCCAGAGCGTGTGCTAGTATGGGATGGAAGACACATTCTTGTCCTTAAGGGTGGGGGCCCAGTGTGGGGAGACGGGGTACCATTCCTTCTTTCTTCCCGGGTCTGAGACTCAGAATCTGCAGTTCAAGACCGCAGGAGCTACAGCAGCCCCAGGGTATATGTCACTGTTCTCCTGTTCTAAAAATTGCTACATCTGTACATGCGCGAGCTAATAAAAACGTCTGCACCCCAGGCCTGAGAGCTTCATTGCTCGGCAGAATACCTGGATCCTTCCGTGTGTCCTCCCAGCAGCCGGAGCACGTCTTGCCCGGGGTGGGTGAGGGCGGGCTCCTCCAGCTGCTGCCCACCCCAGGCCTCACCCAGGCAAGGAGCCCTTGCTGAAGCCTCCCGCCTTCCTCAGGGTCTCTCTGGGTCCTTTCTTCATTCTCAGGGTCCCACCTGCTTCATTGCTTCTCTTTACTCACCCCCTTCCCCAGGCCCAAACAGCCTCCATCAGAGCTTGTCCAGGCCAGGCCCCCTGACAGGGACATGGTCTGACCTGCCCGGCCATGGACAGAAGCCCCCACAGCTCAAGGACTTGCAGGAGAAGCAATGGTGAGAGGGGGGTAACCCCCTCAGTAAACCAACTGAGGATGCAGGGCCAAAAAGAGGAGACAGCAATAATGTGCTCATCTGTGAGGGGGTGGACGTGGTGAAAGGAAGAAGCTGCCTGCTGGGGCTCCTCTCTAACCCATTCTGTGACCTCATCACATCATATTACACATCTGTACAACTGGAGATAAATGTCATCAGCCAAAGGGGAAAGGGAGGAAGACAGGAAGGAAAGGAAGAAAGAAGGGAAGAAGTATTCCCATTAGGAAGAAACTGAGCGTGCCATGCAATGAACAGACCTGAGGCCATTGGGGAAACTTTTCAAGACGCTATGCTTGGGGGAACCCCCTAACCAATGGTGGAGGCCGTCAGGCTGAGAAAGGGGTAAACAGAGTCAAGAGAGAGGAAGAGAAGAGCGAGAAAGAGGACAAGAAGATGGTGTGCTCATGATAATTAAGGCACCAAGAATGCCAGCTTACACTTAGCAAGGCTTCTATGCGCTGGGCACCCTGCTAGAGGCTTCCCAGGGACCATCTCAACCAACCCAGTGACGAGGTTTCTAAGAAATGAGGCGCCAAGACTCCAAGGAACTCAGTCAAGGACACACAGCCAGCACATGGCAGCCAGCGCCCGTGGCGGTGCTGCAGCTCTCCAACTGTCCTCCTCGCAGTATCGCTCCCTCCAATGTCCTCCAAGTCCACGTCCTTTTACGTAAAATGTCCGTGACAATGGCCACTCCCATCCGGTGGCTATAAGGATTAAGTGCAGCCATCAACTTGTAGGACATGCCACACTATTGGAAACCTAGCGGGAACTCAACCACTGGGGTTTGGGATGAGAAGGAAGATGAGGAGGATGAGAAGCAGGAGTTGGGATGTTTTTGTCCACCTGAAAAGCCTCAACAGATGGCCAGATCTGCACGTGCAGGCACTCAGAGAGCATGCCAGGCTGAAGGCACACGTGCATGGATGCCGACTGAGGGTCTGTGGGCCCCAATCCATTGGCTTTCCCTGGCTTCCCCAGCCTTCCCCACCCCAGGACCCCTCTCCAGGTGTGGTCTGCGGAGCCCCTCAGGCATGGCTTCCACGTGTACCACTGGCTGGACCCACGTCATTGCCCTCCTCTCTTTAGTGCACCCTCTCCTCCTCTGCCTGGCCCCTTCTTGCAGCCTGTCCTTTTCCTCCCAGCCAGGAGTCACCAAAGGGCTACTTCTCACTACACTGGAGCCTTAAGATAGCAGCAGCAAGACGGACACATCCCAGAGCGGCCACGGGGGAGGGTGGAACTCCTCTATCCATTGGAAATGCAGTGGGCCGAGATGACCGATGGGGGCCTCCAGCTGTCCAGTCTCACTTCCTGGCCTGAAAAACGGCTCCCTGGCCAGGTGCTGTGAGGAGGAAGCGAGCTGGTGGGAAGCTCGATAAATAGGGGCTCGTCTCGCTTCCCTCATTTGTTTTTTTTTTACATGGGCAGGCACCGGGAATCGAACCCGGGTCCTCTGGCATGGCAGGCGAGCATTCTTGCCTGCTGAGCCACCGTGGCCCACCCCCTTCCCTCATTCTTTAACCACATGATCATGTGTCCAGACACGGCCTCACTCAGCGACTGCTCCCTGCGTCATCCCCTGTGTGCTGACTGTCCCCACGTGCCCCTCCAGATCCCGCCACCCCCCTCCCCACCCCTGCTCTGGGCCCTGGGCTGCTGACCTATCTGAGCATCAGCCACAGGCTTTCCCTACAGGCTTTCCCTTGAGCACTGAAAAGAGATTGAGGGGAGGAGGGCGAGGAGAGCCAGGGTAAGGGTGTGACCCCCGGCGGGCTCTGTCCAGCTGCAGGTGGTGGGTGGCTGCACTCTCGTTCTGAAGGGCATGGCTCCTGTCGGCAACTCTCTCCTGCAGTGACAGCTCCTGCTAGTGACCCCTTCCCCACCCTCCACCTTCAGGTCCAGCAGTGGGGAGAGCTCCCCTGCACTTCCAGCACCCAAGCACTTTACCACGTCGTGTTGCTTTTCCCTTAACCCTCCCCACACTGCCGTAAATAATCCATTTATCGAGCTCTCATACATTCCTCTTTCCGAGAGCTCCGTCTGTCTCATTCAGAGAATGTGGCTGATAGACACGGCCTCTCTCTCGGTTCATAATGCTCACTGTCATTTGAAGCACATCCTTCCGCGACCACCTTTTCCTAGAAACTGCCCCAGATTTCCCCAGCCTCAAGGGGCATGTCTGTGCTGGCCTTCCGCCCCATCATGTGGCCTGTGTCATTCTCTCTCATTGCCAGACCTCGGTTCCTGCCCACGGCCCTGCCCGCGGTCCTGCCCGCCAGCCTAAAGAGGTGCAGCTCTCCCTAACCCTCTCTGCACTGCCCTCAACACAAGCCCCAGCCACACATTCCCTGGAGAGCTGTGCAGAGACCAAGAAGCATTTCCTCCCTCCCTCACGCCCAGGAAGCATCACTTCAGCACATCTGGTTTAAATGCCAGCAATTTTTCACACTGACCTTATCTCCACCCATGACTCATGGAAAGGTCTGGCACGGGGACCCTCTTGCAGTCTTCTCTAACCCATATAATGTACAAAAAGAAGGCTTCAGAGAACCTGAGAATACTGAGCTCGAAGAGAAGGCAAAGATCACCAGTTCCCATCTCCTTGCTCTGCTGATAGGGCAGTGGAGACCCAGATTGTTTAAAGGATTTGCCAAAAGCTATAAGGTGAGTTTGTCATGGTGTGGGGACCTGGCCCACTGCATTGAAGCCACTGTGCACCAACGTATCTCAGTGCTTCTTCACTTAAGGTGCTCTGGCATGTAGCACATGGAAATGTGCCTGGGGGATCTACAAGGCCATAGATAAAACATGTTGAATATTCCTGGATAGTCTGTCATTTTCCAGGTTCCCAGAGAGGGGAGTGAAGAGAGTTAAATACACTTGGCCAGGATTAGGGTGAGGCAATGAGGCACTCACCTAGGTGCAAAATTAAAGGAGGTGCCAAAAAACTCAGGAACCATGATACAAATTTCAGTGCAACATTTAAAAAATAAAAACAAAATTAATGCCCCAACATCCATGATGAACAAAATTTAAAGATTTTAAATAAAGATAAGATCTGACCTTGCCTCACCTGCCTCATCCTGATCCTGGCACTGATTCCAGTAAGACATGATTTACAAAAATTTGACTTTGTAAAATATTGCATTAAAATACATATATTAGAAATACAAAGGAAAAATAAAAACAAAATTAAATATTATATATATATATATATTTAATATATATATTGGGTGCACGGGTGGCTCAGTGGTACAAAGCTTGCCTTCCATGCAGGACACCCAGGTTCGATTCCTGGACCATGCACCTAAAAAAAAATTCATATATTTGTATCTTGATGACTTGACTAGTGAGTTTTTTGATGCCCCTTAAATTTTGCATCCAAAGCAAGTGCCTTGCTCCACCCACTCTCGTGCCAACCTTGCTCACTAGTAAGTCATTTAATATACGAGTTTCACATGCAAGCAAACAAAGCCCTAATGAGGAATGGAATGCAGGAGCCAGGTGATTATTGAGATGAAAAACAAATTTCAAAGCTGTTTGTGTTTTGTGCAATACCCTCAGGCTCCTGGAGGTCTGAGTATTTCTGAGGGGCATTTCATCTAAGAGTTCAACAAAATTGGAAAGGATTATCCTGGTAAATCAAGTGTTCCACTTCTGAGACAGAGAACCTGAAGTTGAAAGATGTTTGTGGAATTATCGTGAATTACCAAGTGAGGGAATGAAGAGAACTCAGCAAACTGCTGGCCGGCTGTTGAATAAAGACACACTTGCATCAGAATCCTTTCCTTAGAGTTAATAAAAAAGAGACAAGTGAGTGACCGAAATATGCCCCATCTGAGCTGTCAAGTCGTTTTCCCCCACACTAATGTGCCGAGCTGCTGAAATAACAGGTTAGGCAACATAATTGTTACTTTGGTAAAGAAATTCCAGGGGGGTTGGTAGATATCAAATAGCATCACATTTATGGGCAGTCACCAGGATTTAGGAAGCTCGGACAGCTCTGCGTGTATTCCAGATCTGCCCTAATTATACTCCCGAGATAGCAGCCTAGAGCTGAAGGCAGGATCAGGAATCCTTGGGTTCATCTACATCAAATGCACCTCCTCCATCCCGCGACTTCCCCCGCATCTCTCTGGAATAATCATCCCCTCCTCCCCAAACCCTGGCCAACTTTGAATGAACTTCAAGACTCAGTTCACACATCAATCCCTTGCAGAAGCCTTCTCGGATGTCCCTTCTGTGTGCATGCTGCCTCTTTGCACATATCCATGCATTAACTCATCCATCCATTCCATAGATACGTAGGGAATGTATCTCACCCAGGACAGACTGAAAGTCTGAGGAACGAGTGGGGGATGAAGAGACAACAACGGCACCCTCGCATAGCTCCTGATCGACAGTCCATCTGTCTCCCCTCTCTAGTGATGGCGTGCTTCACGCTGAGCACCACTGGTTTGTTTCCACTGGGCTTCCCCACTTGGGTGGAGCTGCTCAAAGTCATGGCCTATTCATTTCTAAATCCCCAGGGCATGGCCCAGGACTTGGTCCAGGATAAGTGCTCAATAAATGTGGGAGTGAGGGAGAGAATGAGTGACTTTCTTGCATTGGTATTTCCGGTTGTCTGTCTGGCTACGGTGCCATGGGCCATGCACTCTGGCTGTTTCTGTACTTGCCCAGATACACTCAAGGGGAACAGAGTTTCTTCTCCCACTAAGTGGATCAGCACCAACTAACTGGGGTAGGATTGTCTCCACAGACCCAATCAATGCTAGCTTTGAGCCAACTGATGCACACACCATTAAAAATTTTCCAAGGCTCCAGAACTAATGTAATGTTTTTGATTGGAAAGTGGGGTAACAAATCTCTTGGGGATGCACGCTTCTTAATTACACAGCGTAAATACCTCCTTGAGCATAGCCACATCCATAGAAGCCTGTTTGGGTTGACTTTGCTCCCTAACCCTCTTCCCCAACCACCAACCAGCACAGAGTAGGTGAAAACCAACACCTGCTGAATGAATAAGCAAAAGGACCCAAACGTCCATCTTCTTGGGACAGTGGGATTATCTGTGTTTCTGTAACATCAATTCCTAATGTTATTCCTCTTGCCAAAATCCAGAATCCAGTAAGTCTTCAGACTGTACTCACCCCAAAATACTAATGTACTTCTACAATCCCAAGGCGTGTTAGGAATTGTGGATCAATTCCAGAAGGATCAGGCCTTACTGCTGAGCCCCAATCCAATTTCAACATGCAGGGTGGGGGTGAGGGTGGGGTTGGGGGATTTCAAGCTTCAACAGCCACCCATCTCACAAAGTAGACCCAACACCACCCATCTCACAAGGGAGACCCAACAGAGCAGAGACTCAGGGTCACACATGATCACACGGGCATGGAGCAGAGCTGCCTGCTCATTTCCCTCTGCTGGCTGACCCTCCTCCCGGCACGCCCTCCTCTTTGTCCTCCTCCCTGGCCTCCCAGCCTCTAGTCTGGACCACTCTCTGCCTTCTTTCAGTCTTTGCCAACCACTCTCTCCCATGCTCCAGATCGGCCATGCCCCCACCTTCACTTGTAGGTGGCTGACCCTGGTTTTTGAGGCCTCCCACCATCTCATTCCCCACCCTTAAACCAGCCATACCTCTGAATGTTCCCCAAATTGAAAGCTCTGCATCAGTTCAAGAACAACTGCAGGCCGATCTGTCTCTTCTCTACCACAACTGTCTCCTACCCCTTGGCTCACAAATGGCCCACGCCCATTCACATACACACATACTGTAGCATAGATTCATCCAACAGCAGTGGAGTGCCTATATGTGCCAGTGTAGAGTACCCAGCAGCTTCACTGAGCACTTTTCACATACCAGGTCTTCATTTAGGCTCCTTGCACCTTGAATCTCATTTCTTCCTGTTGGGTTGATATTATGGTTGTTGCCATTTTATGTTTCATCTCATGGTTGGAATTACAGGGACTGAGGGAGGCTAAAAGGCCTACCCAAGGGCTCAGGGATGTGACTCAGCACGGCATCCTGGTCTCTTTACTTTCCACTGCACCACCCAGTCTTGCTGCATGTGATGTCATCATGTTCCCAGCGCACCTGACCAAATCACAGCCCCCCAGACCACACCATGGACGCCTGCTGCTATTAGGCAGGGCCTGGGCAGGAAAAATGATGGTGCACTCAGGTTATGTAAGAGTGTTTAATAGAATCTGTTTCCATAGGTGTGGGACTGGTCAGAGCAGGGTGGCTGCCCTCACCACCGCAGGCCTAGAAAGGGGATGGGAGAAGAGGGGAGGTCACCAGAACCCAGAGCCAGGGTTGTCTGATAGGGGCTGTGCAGCAAGAGATAAAGCCCGGCGTCCACAGGAAGGGACCATGGAAAGTGAAAAGTCCCAGCTCACTCCCTTCCCAATCTCCTGTGAGCACTCAACAGTGACTAAAACCAAATGGAAGCCAGAGGCCAAGGGTGTCAAATAATGTCCCAACTTCCCAGGACAAAAAGTAAAGGGCATCCTCTCTTGTCCAGGTGAAAACTTCACGTCCCCAGTGCAGGGGACATATAAAGTCCCATCAGCTCCTGAATCACTGCAGGGTAACGTCAATTCCATCCTGTAGCTGATCATAAGGTTTAAATTTGTAATTATAGTTTCTTCTTCCACATGCATTCCACACTCCCCTCACCCTCTGCAGTGTCTCTCTACCTTTGGGGTGAACCAAGCCTTCACAATCCTTGGTGGTCTTGCTGTTATTGGGGTGCCTTAGCTTTGGTTGGGTAGGATTGAGGGAAAGGGCATATGAAGAGGTTCCCTTGGGTCATAGGCATAATCCTCTCTGCCATTCCAATGTGCCCTAGTAATTGGGATTTTTTTTTTTTCCTCAAGTTCAGACATATACTTCTTCGTTTGTTGATTTAGCAGCATAAGGAATCCAAAAGGTCCAGAAATGTTTTCACTTCCAATTCATAAAATCCACCTCTGTGGCCCCTGAAGCATTCCTCCCTTGGACACCAGGAGCTCTCTGATTAGATTATAAAGAACAACCTCGGCTTGGAACAGCACAGCGCATTAACCCTCAGTATAGCCCTGCATTACCCCAGTCTATAAAGGGGAAAATGGGCTCAGAGAAGGGGATTAAGTTCCTCATCACCACACAGCTGATATTTGAGTATAGCGTGTCGAGGGCTAGCACTTGAGCCGATTCTCCTCACCCACACCACTGCCTTCAGCACTGCATTGGCTGCAATTGCCCTGGGAGGACAGGTTATGTATGCCCAGACAGACAGGCAGCACTTCGTACTTCTGGAAACCATAATTCATTTCCCATTGTGCCTCCTTCTTCTGCCAGCACCAGACATTGCAGAACTTATAGGCGCAAAATGTCTTCTTCACATTTTGCCAGGGACCAGGTGCAGCAGATTTGCTAGTATCGACTGCCCGGCTCCGTGGATCACCCAGCAGCAGTTCCTCAGCTGCAGCACCCTATCCCTGATTGCCTGGCCTCGGTGGGAGGCGGAGAACCATCAAGCAGCACATCTCAGAGGACAGGGTTTAAAGGGAGATGCAGCCACCCAATAAGGCACCTAAGCAAAACTCCAAAGCCCCTCCAAATTAAAAGAGTTCCCTGTACTAATATACTAATTAAAATGAAATATTAATAGCTGAATTCTATTATTTATGGGCAGATTTTGGAGAATGGAATATTGAGATCCAAAGAGGAATTGATTTCCAACAACTCCCCCTCTCCTGAACAGGCTTGATTCGTGTCACATAATAAAGACATAAGCTTATCGGCTGCATCGGTTCAAAGACGCCTGCTGGAAATGTTGATTCTGAACCACTAAGAAGATTATAGGCAGTGTCATAAAGTATCCTTCCAGGATGTAAATTATTCAAAGCTCTTCATGGGCAGACTCAGTATCTCATGCCTCGGTGAGCCCAGCTCCACACACTACGTTTCATTTATTAAAGCCAGAGAGGCCCTCTGTTGATAAAGCCCCCTAAATAAATGATAACTTTCATCTCCTTCTTTCAAATTATTTCCACGACTGGAATTTAGAAACACATGTGCCGGAGCTATCAGGAAACGCGGGTTCCGTAAAGCACGCGGACGTCTTCATCAGGAAGCTCAGCTCCCACGGTGGGTTCAATCAGGCCCCTGTCCTTTGTGCCAGGGATTGTGTGCCAGCCTGGAGGCCAGACGTGGAGAACCCCTCTTTTCATGGATGGAGCTGCAAGGCAAAGAACCTAAGGTAAGGAAAGGGTGAAGTGTCCAAACCTGCTCAGCAGCTCAATCCCAGCATGAGCCTGGGCAAATCATTCAATGGCTTTAAAATTGAATCTGTCTTATAGAAAGGTAGGGAATGACATGTGCTTCCACCAGCAGATTCTAGAACATAGTAGGTTCCCAGTAAATATCCCTGATGACATCGCAGACTGTGGCGTAGACCCCATGGGGCCCGCTGCTTCTCACCTCCTAAGGACCACTGGAGCTTCCTCCAGTATGCTGGGCTTCTCTGCCCGCCCCAAAGGGCACCTAGAGCAGACTCCTCTTGGACTTTAGCTCTAGCCTTTGCTCTTATAAAAGCCAGGTAGCCCCTACCTTCTTCCTTGATGGATCCCATAATTTCCACACTTGGATTCCTTCTTTCCTTTACAGCTATCCTCAGATATCTATGGGATGACCACCATGGGACAAGCATGGCTCTTTTCAGGTATACTCTTGGGCATCTTCATTACAATACTGCGAGGAAAGGCCTGTTACCCATGTTTTATAGGAGAGGGAATTAGGCTCAGGGAGGTTAAGTGACTTGCTCAAACCCACACATTGGGTAAATGATGGAGCCTAGATCAGAATCAGATTTCCTCTCTGTTCTCCTGACCCTCCTACTCCTGGTCCCCACAGCCCAAGGCTTCACACTTGGGCTCACCTCATCCTGCTGTGAGATCCTGTGGGGTCCTGCTGGCAAAAGACCTGTATTCCCAGAGCCTCAGAGCTTGCTGAGGCACTAGGTCCTGGCACTCGCTGACCTTCACAGGGGCTTGACAGGGACATGATGGCTCCATGATCTCAGCTAGAACAGCCTCCTTCACTCATGGTACCCCAGTTCCTGCAGGCTTCACCCTGAACAGTTTCAGGACCACAGCAGTACCTCCTGTCCTTTCCTCCTGCTTCCCTTCCACCATCCTGTTCCTCTAAAACAAGGATACCAATGATACCTCTTCCAGCCAGTAGCTGTGAAGAACTAATGAGATCATGGAAGGGCATGTTCTGAGCCCGTCTGGCACCCAACTGGTGCTGGACAAAGGCCAACTACTATTACTATAATCCGGGGGATCTCTGCCTACATGGTCCTGCCTCTTAGATCATGCTCTCCCCACCTTGCACCAAGCATTGTAGATCCCACAGCAGAAAGCTGGCACAAAGTGGATGGTCAGCCAATTATGAATTGCCAATCAATTATTTCATGTTTTTTAAAGCAGGTACTAAGAAGCATCAGGAGCAGCTGCATGGAACAGGGGAGGGTGCACAGCTCTGGGCTCAGACAGGCTGCAGCTTGAACCCTGCCTGTGACACCTTCCAGTGGGTGATGGAGGATGAGTTGTTCAATTTCCCCTGAGCCTCTGCTTCCACCTCTGCAGAACAAGGGCTGAGTGAGGGGTGGATAGGAAAACTGCCAGGGCATTATGTTTGGAAAGAGAAACTGTACCAAAGTTTCCAACACATACCATGGACACTGTAAATATTGACATCCTTTTTCCTTTTCACATTTTTCTTTCTTGTGTCCTATTTCTTCTCCTAACATCTGCCTTACTGGTTTCTTGCCTCTGTGTCCTCTGTTGCAAGAGCCATCAATGCAACACTGAACTCCACCTTCTGCATCTTCTGTCTGCTCTCACATGTTGGAGTGTCTCGTGTTAACCCAGTGGCCATGCTTTCCTTGTCTCCTCAGGGGGTCCTCAGAACCCAGGCACAACGACCAGCGCCTGTCTCACATTGAGCGACAGTAGCTTATCTACATTCCACAGATGCCCATGGAAGGAATTCCTATCAGCCATGAGAAGGAGCATTTCACAAAAAGGAGGGGCCCCCCAAATAGCCCTATTTCCCTCCAGACTGTGTGGGTTAGATCATAGCAAGAATCCAATATTTTAACCTAACACTGGGAAAACAAAATGGCGATTCATCATACCCATGCCCAAATCAAGCTGAGTAATTGCCCAATGAAAAGTTTTAAATTCTTCCATTATGTACGACAAAACAATGCAGTGTATAAGCTCACACACACACACACACACAATAAAAAATACAAGCACCACCGGCAGTTTGCATGAAGATTGCAAATTGCCTTGCAACGTCGTCAGAAGGAATAGGTGCTCTGAATTACCCAGAGCGCAGACACCATCTGAAACATTTCGCTCCCACAGCAATTCTGCCTTGTCAAGAGCTGACAATCAGACATGCAAAACAAGTGCTATATATGAATTTTGCAAAAGTATCACTTTGGGAAAACAGAGACCAAAACAAATTGAAAAATCATATAAAAATAATTACTCTTGAGCTCAACTCTAACATGAAAAAGGAAGGCAACATAAGCAGAAATGCTAATTAATACGATGGTTTAATTACAGGGCACAAATTAATAATCCAGAATTACTCCAGATTTCCAGCAGGCAGCACATCTCTGTTTGTGATCTGAGAGGTGTGGGCGCAGGGGCCACCCACTTAGGTTTGCTTTGCCAGGTGCCCATCTAGAATGGCATCAGAAAAGAGAAGTTGGGGCCCTGATGGAGGGGGACCAAGTCCTCCCAGCCCCCAGCTCTCTGCACAGTCAGAGCCCTCATCAACATCAGCAGGTGGAAGCTTCCTCCAAGACTGCTTTTCTAATTAGGAAATCATTCCACATGCAGCTAAGGGCCCAACCACAAATAAGCTAAGGACAAAATGAAACCCAACACAGCCGAGGGAAGGGATATTTTCAGCAGCCACTATATGCCAGGTACTCTTTCAGCCCCCTCTCTGTCTCATTGTATCAGTGTCTCCCCCACCCCTCAATTTATTTTGGTTTTCATCCCAAAGTAATACTTCTGCAAAGTTTATGCATAACACTTGTTCTGTGTGTCTGATCGTCAGCTCTTAAAAAGGAAAAATCACTGAGGGACCAAAATATATCAAGCACAGTGGGGTAGATGGTATCATCTAAGTGTAAGTAATTATCCCATTCTACTCTAGATGATACCATCCACCCCGCTCTGCCTGATACATTTTGCTCCCACAGTGATTTTGCATGTGGCTGGAGGGAGGGCGAGGTATTCTAGAAACAGAATTCCAGGGCCTTTGCGTAGAGTAGGAGCGAGAGGTGGTGGGGCTGTGGAGTGGTGAGGAATCACAGGATTGTGCATTCTGTGTTGCTCTATGAAATTATGTCTTTGAGCCTCCATTGCTTCATCTATGATATGCAAGAAACAATAGTCCCTGCTATGTAAGGTCGTTCTGAGAAGCCCTTGCTATGCATATAGAATTGAGAGCCTAGGGCTGGCACTTTGATGATGATGATGTGATGGTGATGATGATATTAGTAAGAAGAATCAGTAGCACCAGCAGTATTGTTAGTGTGCCTCCCTTCCTAACCCATTATAGAAGGAGGGTAGAAACAAAGCAGAAAAGACTCAACCTAATTCAGCTCATTTCTACATTTCTGGCACTACAATAGGAGTTTTCACACCATGTCCTCACATGCCATCTCATTCTTTCCATTTTACTGATCATAAAACTGAGGCTCAACCATGTCACACAGCTTGTCCACACTTTCATAGGTAGAAGGTGATGGTGCTGGCTCTGGATCTTAGGGATCTATTCCCCAAGTCCACATTCTCTCCAGTGCCCCACCAAGGAAAGGAGCAATGGACAAGGAATGCCTCCTGGAAAAATGACCTCCCTTATGTCTATTTGGATGTCATTTGCCCTCCACAAGCCATAGCAGTATAAAAGTAGTCACTTCTAATATTCATTGTTCACTGTGTGTAACCACAGTTGATTGTATGTAACCACAGTGAAACCTGGTTGACTGTACCCTCCAGACTAGCCCAGGAGTGGGGAAAGAGGAGTCCAATACCCAGGTGATGGTAGACCGACTTTGCTTCTCTGCAGTCTTGGTGGCTCTATCCATTGCCTACTACCCAGGGAGAATGGAAACAATCACAACCTCCCTCCAGTTGCCCTTCCTGGCATGTCTCCCTCTCTACATGCGCTCAGGCTCCTCCTCATTCTTTCCAGTTACAATGGAGGGGAAGTCCCAGGAGCCAAACCCTGTGCCCAAACTCTGAACTGCATTCCCTGGAATTTTCTCAAACACCTGACACTATTTATTCTAATAAAGTTTTTCTTGCATTCTAATAAAATTTTAAGTATGCTCATCTTTCCATATTAAAAAAATAACAATAAATAAAATCCCATTACCTTTAAAGCCTGTGTCTTAGAAGAATTGTCTATATTTGTTCTTCCTGTTTTCTTCCCATCTATCCACCCCTCAGTCCAATCAACCTCACCTGGCTTTTGCTCCCATCACTCCACCATAGAAGTTATTGATAAATTGATGGAAATTTTCAATCCTCAGCTTACTTGAGCTTTCAGATATTTTGACAGAGCTGACCACACCCTTCTCTTTGAAACTTCTCCATCTGGGTTCTCCATCTGAAACCCAGAACTTCAGTGGTTTTCTCCTGCCTTTTTGAAGTTCCTTGAAAATTGCTCTTACTGCGTCATTCTCCTCTAAATGTTGCAGATCTTCAAGGTTGGTCTTAGGAACTCCTTTCTTATTTTATATTCTTTTCCTGGGTAAACTCATCCATGCCACATTACTTATAATCTATTATGGTGCTTCTGAACATCATATCTCCAGCCCTGACTTTTCTTCCCTCTCTGTCTCTTTGTCTCTCTCTATGGTTCTCTCTCCACAGAGCCTCATGGATTTCCCAAATGCTCCTCAAATTCAGCATAAGCAAAACTCCTGAATTCATCATGCGCTCCCTATCCCATTTTAGTGCCCTCCCTCTAATTTGCATGTCAGAACCCAGACAGAATCTATCATCCCTTTTCCTCCTTGCCTTCTTATAGCATATATGCCACAAAATCCTCTTTATTATACTCTCCAAATAACTCCCAGATGTGTCCACTCTTCTCTACTTCTACAGCCCCTTTCTGGGACAATCTTCCATCATCTTTCAAATGGCAGGTTATCACAGCCTCTGACTCCCCATGGCTCCTAGGTTAAAGAGCAAAATCCTTAGCATGGCCCACAAAAAATTTGCCTCCCCACCTGTCCTGGTCCCTGACTCCCTTCCCATCCTCAACTGACATTCCAGATACACATTGGCCTTCTTTCAGTTCCCAGAGGGTCCACCACAGGGCCTTTGCACAGCTATCCTCCTTCACCTAGGATGCTTGTTAATTTCAGATCACAGTTTAAATGTTACTTCCTCATGGTATACTTCCTGATCCCAAGCTAGATCCATCTGGTACATATAACAGTTGAAATTTGGCAATCATTTTTAGGATTGCTTGGTTATGTCTAATTCCCTCAGCTAGCCAGTAAGCCACAGAGAACAGGGAGAGAACAGGGTCATGGCTGGTTTTGCCCACCACTGTATCCCCAACATCTATCCTACTGCCTGGCACAGAGCAAATGCTCAGTAAATATTTTTTGGATGACTCCCAGACACAGGGGGATGCCATTGCATGCATGTGTGGAATGAATCAGAGGTCTTAGTACTCTGAAAACCAGGTAGCTTCGCTTTGCCCTTTGGGCCATGCAGTTAGAGAAAGATGTGCATCATCAGAAGGATAGGATGGCACTCAGCAATGGCCAAAGAAACTCCAGAATGAGAACTTTGTCTTGCTCAGCACCGTATTCATAGAACAGTATTGGGTGAAGTTCTTGTTAATTTAGGATTTGCAAGAAAGAATGTGTTGAGTTTTCCTTTGCCATTTGAATCACCCCTCTCTATTTCCAGCCTGTAGAATTTCCCTGGATTTCTTCGATGAAAGCCCTTTGGAGACTGTCAAATAATAGACCAGGGTCATTAAATAGCTATTTTGCCCTAGTTAACCTGAAGAAGGTTCCTGGGCCACACAGGGTAATGGTGGCTCTAGACCACCCTCTGTAACCACAGCAGCTACTCTATCTGTGTTTGTGAAAGTTTTCCATGACTAGAAAGAAAATTTTAAAATTTGTAAACTATTATTATTGTATCATGTGCCTTACACCAAAATAACTTTCAAAGTACTTGTTGAGTGTTTTTTTTTCCCCAAGTGGTTCTTACATTAACCCTTTAAGCTAGAATGAGGTGAATCAGGGAACTTAAAGGGCTTACCCAAGGTCACACTGCTAGTATGGGCCAGAGCATGTAGTCAAGTCCAGGACACAGGAATGGTGGTTTAAGCCCATTTTAACTATTCTTTATGGAGCTAGGTGACTTTGTGAACACCTTGGAGATAGGGCAGTACAGCATCTGAGCACCAGTTTTCTCTAGGTGGTAGGATCATGAGTAAATTGATTTTCTTCTTTATACATCTCTGTACACATATCAATTTTCATAATTAGAAAATTCAGAAATATGATTATAAAGCAAGCTAAGCTATAATGGGAAAACAGAGGACAGTCTCCTACTCACCCTTGATGCAGGCAGAGGGAGGCAACTGATGATTTAATGCTGGTTCTGAGCCTTGGAGATAAACATGAATGTTTTCCCAAGTAAAGAGATGGGGGTGAATATCAAACTGGGTAACACCAACCCCAGCAGCTCCTGAGACAGGCAGACCTGACTTTGCCAGTTATCACTTGTGTGATCCTCAAGTCTCTTAATCTCCCTGAAGCTCAATTCACTTCTTTGTGAAATGGTGGAAATGTTGGTCAAGGCTTTTGACAGTAAGTGGCAGAAACACAACCTATACTAGCATAAAGAGAAGAAGGAATTCACTGAGTCACATGAATGAGAAATTAAGGAATCTTGCTGCAGACATAGCTCTCTGATCATTTGTGGGCTCTGCCTTCCTCTTCTTAGTTCTTCAGCACATACTCTTGTTTAGATCTTCCCAGATCAGCAACTCCAATGGAAATAAAACCTCTCTTTGTGCCCTCATGCCTTGCCCAGGGGTGATACTGATGGGTCACTCTTGGCACAGCACAAGTCACTGTGGCCAAGGCAAGAGGAACTCAGATGAGTCCATGCAATCCCCTGTGCCCACCCCCGGGACCAGCAGCTTCCTTACTGGAGACCCAATTCTCGTATGATGAATGCTGAGCAAAGCAAACTCCCAACTAAGCTAGACAGGGTGAGCGTTTCCATTGGCCAGAAGGTCCAACTTAAGCGTGCTGCTTAAGGGTTTAATTAACTTATGAAATGCAATAAATAATAAGTAAGTTTTGCTACACAACATTTCCATACTTTCAGGGTAGAGAGAGAACAACGTTAAAAACAAGGTGATGACACAGGCAAAAAAGAAATGCACTTTCAGAAGAAATAGCACCACAAGAAGCTAGGAGGAAATCTTTATGGCACAAAACCCAGAGAAATCAGGCATGTCGCCCTTACATGGATTTTTTTACATGGACCCTTTATGGTCATCAAGTTCTTTTCAATGAGTTCCTTTTGCTATTTAACTTTTTTGAAAATCGGAGTCAAGAATTGCAGAAGATGTCCCTCCCTCAATAAAACTCCAAATAAATTAGATATTGAACAAGACACTGAGATCCTGAAAAGAATACATAACATATCAGGCCTCAGGCTATTGGAAGATGATAAATTGTGAGTTTCACTTGAATAAGATTGTGTCTCATCACTATCTCCTGTAAGAGATTTGATAGCTTTTGTTCTTAACCTATGAAGATTAAAATCAATTCTCAGTGAGAGTTGAAAACCCCAAACCACAGAGCTGCAAATGTATCAATTCATCAATCAGTCAGTCAATAGATCAACATGCCCACATTGAGGCCATCTGTTGCTAGGCATATGGAGCAAAGGAAAGAGGAAATATGACCCCTGAAGATTCTAGATAAGAAAAGCTACACTTTAGAAAGCAACAACTCCAACTTTTAAGGCAACTGCACACCTATTTTCTTTAGAATTACACTGGGCAGGGAATTCCCCATCTTCTCACCTGTATTGTCTTATGGACATGCTGGACTTGGACCCTGGACTAATCCACAGACTTTAACTTAGGCCTTTTTCCTATTCATATGTCTACACTGGCAATATCATTCCTCATCCATTATCTGGGTTTATAGATCCTACCGTGTTCTTGGGGCATATCATGGGAGGCAGAAATGAAAGAAAGAACAAAGCATGGGCTTTGGACTCAAAGGTTCAAATTCCACCTCCACCATTTACTACTTTTGAGACTTTGCATAAGTTACTCAGCCCCTCTGAGCCCTGGTATCTTTAACCACCAAAATATAAATAGCAATAGTAATATGTACCTTGAAGCACTGCAAGGATTAAATGAGAGTATGTGCCTGGAATGCTTAAAACACAACATGGTTCACAGTTAATGGTAGTTTGCTATTGTTACAATTGTTGTGTTCATTGGTGGTAGCAATTTTATTTCAACTATCAGGTTAATCCTAGAGTGAATTATTTTAGTCTCTATCAAAATGTGTATGGGCGTGCTTTTTCCTCCATTTTTTTCCTCCAACAGACTTCCTCACCCTATATAATCCTATTAAATTTTACAGACTTCTACTTACATGACACAAATATCCCTCTGGCTTCAGCCTAAACAAGAACTAATTGTTCCCTTGTTTGTCTGAGTATGAGTTTGTTTTCAAGATGAAACATTTCAGACTCTGTTTCCTTGTCCCTTGGCATTTTTTAACAACTGACTCTGTATGAATTAGCCACACAGATAGAGTTTCTTGGAACAAGGACATACGAGTGTGTGATGCAATACTTAAAGCCACAGTTCTTAATTTCAGCTAAGAAATAGCTGAAGGAGTATATTATAGAATATAAACTTAGAGGTTTAATTAAGAAAATGTTTCCATCCTTTCACCTCCAGTGCAAAAGCAACCATTGTTCTTTCCTTTACACGAGTGAATCTGGCATGACTTACTGGCACCATTTTCTTAAATTTCCAACAGCATTAACAAGTCTTTAAGCATCATCACTAGCCTTGATGTGAAGATAGCAGTGAAGGATTTCTGGAGAAAGGAGCCTAAGACAGAAAAGTAAGAGATTCAAGTTGAAGTCCTAGGTCTGCCACCAAGGTCCAGGCAACCTTGAATACGTTTCTTCTTCACTCTGGCCTCAGTTTGCTCATCTGAAAATGAGGGATTTAGACAAAAAGATTGATTAACTGTCCTTTAAGCTCTGGCACGTGGTCACAGTATGGTCTTCCCATATCGTAAAATTTTATTGCTTTTATCTCTCCTCTTTCAGCTGCCTTAAAGCCCCATCTGCTACTTCTTGCTTGTCAACAACAATAATAACCAATATTTATTGAGTGCCAAATAGGGGCCAGAAACTGGACCAAATAGTATACAAGGTTTATCTCATTTAATTCTTGCTCCAAACCTCTGAAGATGATGCTATCATTATCCTTAGTTAATACCTGAGGAACCCAAGTCTATGAAAGATTGAATGAACTACTCAGAGTCACCCCCTTGGCAAAAGCTTTTGGGGGGCTTGAAATGTTGGTTCCACATGCTACTGCCTGTCAACAATTCTGACCTAGCTTTGCCAAGGCCACTTCTTATCTTCCCATTTGTCTCTAAAGCATCTCTCTCTGCTTGTCAGGTCTACTTTGCCCTGTCCAGTCTACCCTGGTATACAGGTTTTGGCTTAGGTCTTTTAGGAGAGGCAAACTTAGAGGTGAGCCAAGGTAGATTCGAGTGCTATCTCTGCCAGGCAAAAATGTGTGCTCTGAGAACATTCCAGGAGCCTGGTTGTCCTTCTTTCTTCAATGGAGCCCACTCATTGGGGCTGATAAGAAAGTTAAGTGTAATGTTTAGATTAAGTCCCTAGCACAATTGATGACACCAAGAAAACATACCCTGAGCAACGATCTTACTTTTGACCTACCCATTCCCCATTTTCCTTTAAGGTTGAACCCTTGAAAAGTTGCCTTCCTGCTTTTGGAATCAGTCTGCCTTCTTTGAATCAGTCCAGTTCCCAATAAGAGAGGTTGAACACTAAAAGCAGGGTTATTCAAGGAGGGTCTATTTCCAAAGGGGATATGCACTAAAGAGGTACTAAAGGGGTCCAGCAACCTGGGGCTTGGGACCAGGAAAGATTTTTCCAGTCTCAGATTGTAAAAAGGATCATCAAAGGGATGAGGAGAGGCAGTTATTCGCAGAAACCAGAAGGGAGAGGAGAGTCAGCTTCTGGGGGAAGAACAGTGGGTCTTTGGTAAAGGACACAAGCATTCAAGAAGTGAGCTAGGGTATAAATACTCTAACCACATACTTTAACATGAAGATTAATTCCAGAAACCTAGAACTGGTCTGAGCTATTTTGCTAAAATACCTGTATGACACTAACCATTAGCCAAGACATGAAGCACAGCGATTAATAAAGTTGCTACATAACTATGGGTCTAAGGAATTTGGGACCCACGACAATTTGTACCAGATTATCAGCATTGTTTACTGACAATGGTGAGAATGATGATTTAACTCTCTGCCTTCCTCCAAACTCTTTCTGGGGTTCCTCACTTGAAAGCAGTGGGCAGAGCAACTCATTGACAACATTCACACAAGGAAGAGAGCAGGTTGGAGAAGGATAGAGATTGGATCGCCCATATTTTCCCTCCTCCCCATTGCTCCCCACTGGAATAAAAACAATATTTATATACCAAGAATCATATGCCCCTGGCCTCCTTTACATCAGAATATTATACAATGTAGATGTGGTGGTCTCACCCACGTGCACATGAACCCCCCAAATACCCTATAATCCCTCTTTCCTGTGGATATCTCCCTTTACCCATCTTAGGGTCTGGCATGGAGGGGAGCATAGAAAGTGTCCATAAAAAGTAATTGAACCTTCAGGAGCCCCAGCAAGCATCATGGAGAACCAGCCAGCTGCTCACTTTCCCCAAGGCTAGTCCCTTTGTATAACTGCCAAAGACCTTACCAGTTACGAAGCAGCTAGAGAGATATTCAGGAAGGAGGAAAGAGACAGCCGAGGGGGAAAGGATGTGTTTGCAGGTTGAAGTCTAGTCACAATCATTCTCCAAGTACTTCTCCCAGTGACATTAGATAAACAGAGATGGGAATCACATTTCAATGTGACAGCTTAAAAGACATGTCAAGACACAATTAAAAAGATCTACAGCAGCTCAGTCCTGAGAGGCTTTTGTCAAAGTGAGACCATGTCCCATCAGGGACGATATAACCCATGAGCACACACTTGAATTCTTGAAAGCTAGAACCACCGGGACTTGGAACAAGAGATTAAGGGAGCCTGGAGAACTTGATCCTCCACTGCTCACCAATTGCGTTTGCAAAATAACCTGTAATTAATAATGCAGAGCACCTGCCCATCAAATGTCTGCCCAAGCACTCTACCTTCCAAACCTGGTCAAATCCCCACCTGTGAGAAGTAATATTTATAGAGTATTGCCTGAAGAACGTGTAATCCATCACTTCTTTTAATCAGCAGTTTTTCAGATCATCTTCCCCAGAGCCCTGGAATTCCTGGGGGTATCCCTGAAGTTCCCTAGAAACCAATCTCCTCGCTTCAACCAATATCCAGAAAATGCCAGTTCTTCTCTATTACATATGGGAAGTTGGAACTACTTATAAGTCATCACCTTTTTAAAAAAAGGATGCAGATGCTTTAGAATAGAAACCATCACATTAGCCTACGTTTTATTCTGTGATCAAACCAGAGTGTCAGAAAGTTGCAAGCCTGCGCCATGCTACTTTGCTCTTCTGCTTTTAGAATTTCTGTTGCAAAATGGAGCTTCAATGGAATTCCATCAGCCCACATTGTGGGGATCCATAAGAAACAACCTTTTGAAACTCCTGAAATGTCCCTTGAAGAAATCCTTTTGGTGAATCCATGAGAGCATTTCCTTTCCTCTATCACCAAAAGTTGGGATTCTATTTTGATTACATCATGTGGCCACTATGAAATGAGAACTTGGTCTTGTTTCCATCTTGGCCTTGACCTCTGGGAAATTCAATGCTATCTCTGCGGCCCATTTTCAAATATAAAGACCCTGTGCCCTGACAGATTCCATTCCCTACCCCAGTTCCTTCAGTTTCTTATTTTATCATTTTGGATGATATTTATTTGCATGAGTAAATGCAGAATATAAAGGAGGGAGAATATAAATATGTAAATAAATAAGAGTAAGTGACTCTTGCAGAAAAAAGAAGTAACTTGGTCCATGAGGTTGGCCTTCCCTTTCCAAATTCTCCACTCCAACAGAGGGTTCTAGACTCAAGGGCTATCCCTCCCGGTCTTCTCCACCCCCCACACTGCAAGTGACCCCACCCACCCTTGTGAATTGACAAGCATGACAGAAGCACAAATGAATTAGGTACAGCCTTCACTATGCCAGTGCCCAGATAAAAGAGAAATCTGCCCATAGCCAGGCCTGTAGAGGTTGCCATTTTTCTTCCTCAACTCTCCCCACTCCCGAGGGGGCCATATCTAATTCATGATGCAGGAGCTAAAACCATATCCAGATATATTTCGTTGATGATTAAACATTAAACACACAAGTATTTCAAAGCATTTGAAATAACTTAGAACTAATGAAGGACTAATTGCTTCACTCTGTGTATTCAAATAGTGATGTTATTTGAAAAAAAATGCATTCTTATGTCAACTGTTGCATCAATTAATTGCAAATTTTCCAACAGTTAGCTGTAGTGTGATTAAAGCATATGAAAATAATCTTTTAATTAGCTTTCATTTCGAAACAAATAGACAATTAAACCAAAGAAGTAAGTGTGAAAATTCTGTTGGCCTGCTTTTTTTTTGGGGGGGGGGGGAGGGAGAGTGTGCTTGTACAAATAATGACTGTATATCATTGGAAATTATTTCCTTGGCTGACCTAATACTTGTTACAGTAATTCAATCTTTTCCCTTTAAGATCCTTTCTATTTCTTGCAATCCTGTACTCCTACTGTTTCCCCAGAAGTATAAAATGCACACCCAGATGAATAGTATCTTATTCAAGAACATCTTTTTGAGCAGAGCTATTCAAAGTACCCGCCATTCTTACTTAAAATATCATTGTACAAATCACTGGTGTTTAAAAAAAGAAAGAAATCTGTTTTTGATGACTAGGTCATTAATTATTTCACACACACACACCCGCTGTGAGACATGGTCAGGACTAGGGTGAGAAAAACAGGTGCATACCCCACAAAATTTAAGGAGGGGCATGCTGTCCCGTGACGACACTGCCTTTACATGACCCTGGGTAAGCGTGCCTCCTTAAATTTTTTCACCTAGCCTTGCTTGTCCCACCATTATCCCATCCCGACTGTGAACCTACTATGTGCCTGTTTCTATTCTAGAACCAGTTGGCAATTAGTAAGGCACTGTAGAGTCTATCCCACCCAAGCTTTACATGCAAGGATGTTGGAGCTTGAGAAGGGAAAAGGACATGCTCAGAGTCTGCTATGAAAAGGAGTAGACAAAGATACAAACGGCAAGTTTCCAGCCCCTGCTCATATAGCGAACAAGCTTTTCTTCGGCATCTCCCCTGAATGTAACATGTGAGAGAGCACCAGTGTCCAATGGGCAGCCTTATCATGGAACCCACACTCTGTAAGACAGAGCAAGGGATACTGAACCTCCCTGAGCCTGTGGATCATTTCTTCAAATGAAGAAAATATTAGTCGCTGGGGATGCTGGGGAGACCAGGAATAGTAATGTGAGCTGTGTTGCGCAGTGACTGCCTTGGAGTAAATCACAGTCATAGCCATAGGTAACATTTTATAGGTAAAACACTATGTTCCAACCACCAAGCCAAATGCACTATCTGCATTGTATTATTTAAATTGTACAGAAAGCCCATGGTGTGGGCATGGTAAACTTCATTTTGTACGTGAGGGAACAGCTTCAGAGAAATAAAACGATTTGCCCAAGTGCACACAGCTGGTAACTGGCAGAGTCAGGACATTCCCAGTTCCATCCGACTTTGATGCTCAAGCTCTTTACCATTGTACTAAAAGAAAGGGAGAAAATGGAACTGTAATATGGGGACATACCCAGGGGTGGCAGGATTCTTAGGGAAAGCCCTATAGATTCAAATCCCTCATCCAGTGCCCTCATTTACCATCACCAAATCCATTGACAGTGCCTAGTAGCAGCAGCAGCAGCAGAGCAGCATCGCAATCTCATTATGATGGAAATGATGTCTAAGGTGTGAAAACTATCACACCCTACCTACATGATGGTACAATTGCCTCCAGATATTTCAAGGCCTCCGGAATAGAACATCAGCATATATTAGGATCATAGCTTTAGTATCTCTGCCATGTAATCCAGCCGCCAGAGCATCCTGGACACAAGATGGCAGAGATTTATTTGCCCCCACCGAAAGAAACTCATTCATTTTCATCAGAAAACTCCTTCATTATATTGAACCTAAATCTGCCCTTCATTCCCACGGAGCCACACAAACACACAGCACCCCATTAGGCTAGCCTTTGTGCTGCCTTTTCTCCAAGGCAAAATCTCTGGTTCTTCCATCCATTCTTCCATGGGTACATTTTCTTTATGCCTTATCATCTTGACAACTATCACTGATCTCTGAGATTTTTGAGAGATATGATGTTAAATCCCAGCTCCACCATCATAGGTAACCTCACAGAAGCCATTTAACCTCTTAGAACTTCAGTTTCCTCTTCTATAAAGTAAAAGTAGTAACAGCTACCTATTATAGGGTTGTTGTATTAGATGTATTAAATGTTATAAAGCACACAATAACAGGATCTGCTCAATATAAGCACTCAATATACACAAACTCTTATTATCATTACTGTGATTATTTTGGAGAAAAAGAGAGTAAGGGGAGCCCAGCAGATCAACCTGAGAAGGCAGAACAGAGGCAAGAGGCCAGGTTCATTTTCCCAAAGGGTAATCAGTAAATAAACAGTTGGTGCATTGAATGGAGGCCCCTGCAGGGATCTTCAGAGCTGAAGTTTCAGCAGCTCCATTCAAATGTCATTTTGGTTCTGCTAAATTATCGCCAGAATGTGTTATCACAAATCACTCTGTGACTTGGCAGAATTGTATGAAATGCGATCCCAAATCATAAATTAAGGGAGTGGGGCATTTGCAATGGAACATTCATTTACACCATTTCATTTAGCTCTTTCAACTGCTAAGACAGTCAAAGCTCCCAGCAGGGAGCATTGGCCACAGCAAAAGGAAGACACTGAGTTATGACAAGCCTTTGTCAGTCTTCCCTGTGAGAAAGCAGGACTGCATGTGCTGCTGATGTGTCATTATTTGCATAGGATGGGGGTGCTCAGCTTTGGAATCTGATAAAACACACAATGGCTTTCAGGAGGTTCTTTCTAACCTCCTTCTTTTTCTACTGCATCAAGTAATGATCAGTATATGGGTTAAGGGATTTGAACTGCCTTCTTTATCCCCTTCCCACCCCAATTCCTATTCTAATTACTGCAATAAGAACTCCATCTCTTCCCAGATTGAGCCAAGTCTGCTGGTAATGTAACAGGGATGATTAAGTAATCAATGTAAGGATTTATAAAAGGTTCTGCCTTCTTATGGTTGCCCAGGTAGAGAGGACTGAGACTTAGTAACCTGAATCTCAGAACTTGAAACCATCTAGGATGGTTAAAACACTTCTAGACTCACGCCAGCTCCATCACTACCACTCAAGCTCTGATGGAGACATTCCTCCAGTCTCACCTAATCACCAACAGAAAAATATGTCCCATCTCTCCTATGTCAAATCCACTTGAATTTGATAGCTTCCTGGAGCATTATGTTAAGAAATTAGGGGTTGTTTCATCTTGGTTTAGTGAGGAAATCCTTTGACATTAATTACTAATGACTACTATGGACAAGGGAGAAATGGATTGGGGTCATGGTAGATATGTTTGCCAAGCACAATTTAGTGTCTTCCCTATAAGAAAATACTCCTATCATCCACTGTAAAGTAAGAACAATTATTTCCCAGACACTTTCTTGTCCTACTCCTTTACATATAAATCTTTGGACAACAATACCAGTTGAGTTTTTATCTAAATTGTCCTTGAATTGGGAGTTTGCAATACTGGTCATGCCACCCATCTTCCCATCTCTGGTCCAGTCCTTATCTGTCCACATTTCTCCAACTTCAATAACACTTGTTAATGTAAGTCATAGTGAGTAGTTTGGATTTTATTATAAGTATAATAGAGATCCTTTAAAGAATAAGTAAGACCTATAGGAAAAAGTGAAGAAAGGAATCTGAATGTTTGGGATTTGACCACTTGGGTGCCATTCATTGAGACGGGAAAACTGGAGCAGTGTTTGGATTGAATCATGCCCCCCACAAAAGGCATGTTCAGGTCCAAACCTCTAGTCCTGTGGGTTTGAACCCATTTGTAAGTAAGACCTTTGAAAATGTTATTAGTTAGGTGTGTCCAAACTGCATGAGAGTAAACCTCATTCTAATATGGCTAAAGCCTTTATAAGCAAAACAAATTGGACATGGTAAAAAGTCACAGAAGGAGTGATGAGTCAATGGAACCAGAAGGAAAAGGAGAAGATGCTACCTTGTGCATAGGCATGTGACTGAAAAGCCAAATACCAAACAGCAATGGCAGCCCCAGAATGCCAGTCTTCAGGAAGAAAGCATCTCTTTGCTAACACCTCAGGTTTGGACTTCTCCTAGTCCCAAAACTGTGAACCTGTAATTCCAGTGTTAAGCCAACCCATTGTGTGGCTGGTATTTGTTCTAGCAGCCGGGAAACTAAAACAAAGATAGGTGCAGTGCTGAGTAGATAATCAAGAGTTCTGTTCCCAACTTCGAAATACAACTTAGTGAACTAAATTAAAATGCTGAAAATGCCTTAAAAATAGAAGATCAGCATATAAAGTGTCTAGAGTCACGAGCACATGAACACCAGAGAGGCCAAGAAAATAAAGGGCTCCAAGCATTCAGGTGTAGGTACGGCAATTTCTGCCAAATGCCACTGAGATATCAACTGGGTGTAAGAGAATTTACTGGAATTGGCTACATGAGGTACTTGGTGACCTTGAGAAGACTGGTCCCAGTAGGTCAGAAAGGAGAAAAGCCCCTCAAAGGATACTGAATAGAGACTGAGAGGTAAGAAAATGAAGGTAACAGAGACAACATTTAAGGTAACTTGAATGAAAAGGATAACATGAAAATGTACAGTAAGGTGAACATGGTGTCATGGGGTCAAGGATGAGTTTCTCTTTTGTTCTTTTTAAGATGGGAGATATTAAGACATATGCATATGTGGATGAGAATGATCCTATATAAAGGAAACTATCAGTGATGCAATGTTTTAAAGATTCAGTGAAGTATGCCTTTTAATAGTGGAAAGATGCTTTCTTTGTTTATTGATTCATTAACTCATTCATGTAATAAGTAGTTTTTGAGTGGCTGCCATGTACCAGCCAGACTGGTTTTGGCAACAGATGTGTTGTATGAATTACCCTCAGCCCTCTCAATGAATGCTAAAAAAACTTCCTCTCTTGGATCTAAAACTGGAAGAAATATTAAAGTGTTCAACTCTGGGGATGATTTTCAGTGCCTAGAAAGCATTCATCTCTTGAAAAGATTTTCAAAGGTTGGGAGGGGCATAGAAAAAAACTATAAATCTCTTTGAAATAATAGCTACCATTTCTAAAAGATTCTGGCATTCACGAACCAATTACCTATTTTCTCTCTGCTTAACTGCATTAAGACTATCCCCTAGCCTTTTCCTTATTCTATTTGAGAAGAAAAAAGTAGATCCACATGTATCTAAAGTGTACAGTTCAGATACAACTGTACTTTAGGGGAAAACTTCCAAAAAGCACTGTCGCTGATATTCTCCTCTTCTAATCTCTTCCCAGGCCTAAATACATAGACTTCCAGAAGGAAGGCATTGTCCACTGTGCAGGCTTGAAAGAATTATGTACCCTAGAAAATCCATGTTTTAATCCTGATCCAACCTTGTGGAGGCAGCATTTCTTTTAAACTCTATTCAGCACTATAGAGTGGAGACTTGATTAGATTATCTCCATGGAGATGTGACACACCTGGGTATTCTTAATTAGAGGGAGATGTGACTCCACCCATTCCAGGTGGGTCTTGATTAGTTTACTGGAATCCTTTAAAAGAAGAAACAGCCATGAGAACCACAAGAGCCTACACAGGCAGAGACCTTTGGAGATGAAGAAGGAAAATGCCCCGGGGAACTTCATGAAACAAGAAGCCTGGAGAGAAAGCTAGCAGACACTGCCATGTTCACCAGGTGTCTTTCCAGTTGAGAGAGAAACCCTGAATTTCACTGGCCTTTCTTGAGTGAAGGTAATGTATTGTTGGTGCCTTAATTTGGACATTTTTATAGACTTGCTTTAATTGGGACATTTTCGCAGCCTTAGAACCATAAAATTGCAACTTAATAAATTCCCCCCTTTAAAAGCCATTCTGTTTCTGGCATATTGCATTCCAGCAGCTAGCACACTAGAACACTCACCTCACCGACATGTGGTAAAGGACCACCCATGCCAAGATACAAAGTGCTACTCCCCATCTCCTGAACTTCCTGATCACAATGCATTCTGGGAATAAGGAGGTCGTGGTGAGGACGGTTGAGGTACCATCATGCTGCCTGGTGCTGTGGTCAGAGTAGATCTTGCATCTCAATACCTGCAGACAAAATGGAATTAGGATGGAATTTCTTCCTCCCAGCATCATGCCTGACCTGGTCATAGCAGGCACTGGCCACATGATTGGCATCACCTTCTTCTTTATAACTGGTAGGAATCCTCCAAGTCTCTGGGAAATGATTGGCTGCTCCCCTTAGTGACCAAAGGACTTTTGCTTCTAACTATATTTTACCCTTGTTTTCACATTTGTTTCAGGAATGACTTGCGCGATGTGATCTCAATCTGGAAAAAGATATTATTTTTAGGAATTCTTCCTATGCACTGCCTTATCTCTCTAAAAAGAATGCAAGTAATAAGCAATATATTGTTTTATAACAGTAACATCTATAAGGAGCTTAGGAGCTCCAGGATAATCCATACTAGTTAAATAGAAAAAAAAAAAACCAGACTAGAATTAGATAAGTTGGATGGAAATCAAATAATGATGAGAAAACAGGAACTGGTGGCCTTCCACCAGGATATCCTGCTTTAAAACCAGACTAGCCCACACAACACCTCCATGCAGTTGCCAAAAAGAATACCGATTTCTGGTTCTGCAGCTTTCCCAACCCTCATCATGATAGATGCTCATGTTTTGGTTTGCCCTTTCCGTTGCTTCCCACCTTTGTCCAGAGTCTGCTTGCTTAAGACAATTTTGGTTTGATTTTTGCTTACTGTTTTGCTTTCTCTCCATCTGCAGTGTAGTTCCCACACTTGAAGGAAGAATGTATCTTCCCCATTTGACCATCAGCATTCAAAGTCACAGTTAATAATCAATCATCTTTGACTTTCCCCACTTGGGTTACTCAGATCCCACGACAGACCTCCCACCTGGGTCCGCTGGCTGCCTCACTAGCTCCTGTCAAAGGACCAGAGAGATGGAGGGTAAGTACAAGGAGAAGTTACAAATGGGATTATAATATTGCTTCACTTACAAAGCAGAAATCACTGAGGATCATAGACCCTAGAGGTTATGGTGGTACCTAGTACATTTATAAGACAATACATCAACCACATTCTGTGGGAACAGATGCTATCAGCTGGCATGATCTCACAGAGATATGCTCTGATTACAAACAAAAACAAGTCATTGGAGCTATCTTATATCTGTGGTTTGGTTATTTTATGACGACATTCAGTCGACAAATATCAACTGTGTGCCTAGCACTATGATCAGTGCTGAAGATACAGTGGTAGGCAGCAACACAGAACAAAAGCAACCCCATGTAGAAATGATAGTCTAGACAGGGAGAGAGGCATGACCTTCACCAGATAATACAGAATTAAATCCAAAATTATATCTCCAGTAAGAGCTCTGAATGAATACAGGGTACCATAAAAGCGAAGAGCCACAGGGAGGTTGGAGAACTGGGGAAAGGGAAGCTGGTATGTGCAAAGACTCTACAGGGTGGGGGCACCTAGTCAATATAAGGGATGGGAAGAAAATCTGGGGGCTGGCTCCCAGAATGGGTTAGAGAGTGGAGAGCAAGGAGGCTAGAGATCAAGGTGGATCAGACCATGCAGGAAGCAGACCATATTGAGGATTTGGGTTGGTGAATAACAAGGTGACATAATTAGGGTTTTGACAAAAATTAAATCTGGCTCCTATGTAGAAGCCGGACTGTCCACTTCATCAAGAGGGTAGGTAGGTAGATTTAATGGGGAATACTACTTTGGTCCCAGTGAACTTGATGCACTTGGACTTGCAGTAGGTTGGCTGCAATGGAGATGATGTTGAGAGGATGTATCTCAGGGATGTCTAGGAGGGGAAATTGGCAGAACTTGTCAATGGATTGTCTATGATGGGTGAGGGAAACCCAGTTTAGTCACATTTTTCAAACAAATGCTCACCTGCACTTAATGAAATTATCTTTTATGAAACAGTAAGACTGTGGTAGGCAGCTCATTTGATCAACAGTGAAAAATACATGCATGGTAGCAGCACTGCTATTTCTTGAAATTTTCAGTGTCATGAACTGGATGCTGTGTTTGACATCTTCCAATATATTTTCTCTTTAGATCTGTTCTGGAATATGTTTAATGTAAACTTATTCTAATACTAGTCTGTGGAGAAAGAACTATTGAATATTCTGCAAAACGGAAATTCAGAAACACATCTTTTGCCTTTAATCTCATCAAAAAGCTACAATAGGATATCTAAACAAGTTCCAACTTGCCATTAACATACATTGTGACCTCGGGCAATTTCCTTTCCCTCTCTGTGCTTTCATCTCTATTTTGGGAATTAACTAAATTACCTACATAACATCTTTCAGCACTTTAATTCTTTACATATGTAACACCATCTAGCCACACATATACACACATGCTCATAAGTGCAGATAATTCATTTCTTCATAACACTGAGTATTACATACTCTGCTGCCAGAAAGTTCTTTCAAACAAAATGCAATATAATTTATAGACAATTTTTAAATAAATTTGCTCCAATGAAAAATGTTCCAAACAACAGCAACACTTTCATAAGAGTTACATTTTCCTAATGGGCAGCAGGCAAAGGAAAATATCAAAATATGTTCTCAATTTGCAGAACCCAAGAATACATGCCATTTAAAATCTCAGTTTGTTCCCAATAAAATTAGCTACATGTTAACCTGCGCGGTTGGACTCCTCGGATGATTTTTCAAAATGGTACCAATTTATGTCTCTGGCCTCCCCTCTTGCAGCACACCTGATTGCTGTGCCTGCCACATCCTGCAAAGGAACAGCTGCTCTTAATGTCTCAAAGCTGCTTCCAAGAATATACTTGTAATCTATACACAAAACCATAGATTCAAATGCCCCCCACCCTCCACTCCTGCTGCCAATAAGTTACTGTAAAATAGACCATCACATCATCTTCCATTGTGCAGACCACAGCAACAATGAAGTAACTGGTCAACCTGACTCCCAGTTGCCCCAAATCACTATCCAATGTTTTCTGCCAGCTTTCAGAATGTTCTTTCTAATAGGTAAGCCTGTCCTACTCACCCATTGCTCCAAAACTTCTTTGTGCTAAGGATGAAGTTCAATCCCCCAGATGTGGTACTCCAGGTCCTTCAGGAACTGACTCCAGGCTACTTTTCCAGCCTTACCTCTCCCAATTTGGACCCATGCATCTTGTCTCCCAGACACACGGGCTGTTCCCCCTCTCCTGTAAGAATGACACCTTCCCCTGCACAGGCTTAATTTTACTCACACTATTTCTTCTCTCTAAAGTGTACTTTCTCTTTCTCTGGCATAGACCTTCTCATTCATTCAACAAATGTTTGAGCACTTGCCATTTAGGAAGTGCCAGTTATTCAAGGATGTGTTCTGAAACAGGTGGGAGAGAGATGCAATTAAATGGGACAATTAGGGTGTAGCACGGTGTGTGCTCTTATGAGGGGAGGGTACAGACCTTCCTGAGATGTGCAGGAAGCTTTCTAAAGAAGTCCATGCCTGATTTGAACTTTAAAGACAGACTAGAAACGAGTCAAGTAAAGTTAGATGTGGTTTAGATAGAGAGAGCAACCTCACCAAGGCAAAGAAATGAGAGAAAAGATGGAGTGTTGGGGAAGAAAAAATAAACCGACTCCCCCTACAGGGTCCATGTTAAAGAATGGAAGGATTGAGACTGGAGGTGCTAGGTCACCTGGAGGACTGGAGGAGTTTTTATGGCACCCGTGGAGTCTGGAATTCTCCCTGAGGACAAGGTAGAGCTTCTGTTGGACCTAAAACAGGAAAAGTGGCCTGGGGGCCAATCTCCTGGGCTGCTATGTGGCGGAAGCAAGACCATAGGAAAAGACAATGGTGGCGGTTGGGAAGGTCAGTACAGGGAGGTACTTATCAAGTGCCTAAAAAGATGTTAATAGAAGAATTAAGTGATGAATGACATAGTCATCCTCTTTTTTTGTAGTTCACTGACTTTATTAATAATATTATAAATAATCTGATAGTATAAACAGACCTACCTCACACTGCTGCAGGTCTCATGAAGTCAACAGAAAATATCAGTATTTAATTATATTCTAATTTTTTTTTCATTACTAACAAAGGGCAGTATTCCCTAATTGCACTAGTCTATCTGTAGAGAAATAGGCAACACTGAGAAAAAGTAGTTGTGAAATGGCAAGATTGGAAAACTTTGTAAAGCTCTTCACACCACAGAAAGTATTTTCACACCTGCCAAGTCAATCATCTCTACAGCCCCATAGAGAAGAGAGTATGGATATTGCGATAGTTGGCTTTCAGACAATGCCCCCAGAATTCTGGGAATGTGTTGTTCTCAAACACCTGTCCATGGATGTTAGGCTGGCCCAGGAGGAAATTTACATTAGAATGCAGCAAATGAAAAAAAAATGAAGAGATATTTACTCAGTTTAATGGAAATTCCATAAGTCTGCCATATCTAGGGGATGGCATAAAAGTGTCCTCCTTTAATGAAATCATTATCATGGCAGAAGTGGGAGATATTTTTGTTGCTATTGTTTTACAGCCTTACTTAACCAAATAAGAATTTGGTAATCTTAATTTGCTCCAACAATATCTTTTGAATGTGTTAGAGGTTAATGAAGTCCAGAAGATTGAGGTCTGCTATTCTACACCATTCAGAAATCCTGTGCAAGATGTCCTGGCCCACGGGAAGCAGTTTGTACTGAGTGAGTCGTATTCCATGAGCTAACACCAAATCACTGGTAAGTGCTGCCTGGGAGACTGTACAGGAAAGGATTTTGAGCCACATCTGTGTTCAAAGGAGAAAAATGTGCTGGAATGCATTAGTGAGGTCTCCCATGGGAGAGGGGAGTGGAAATTGGTGGTCTTTGCAATGGTGTGCAAATGTTTAAAACCCACTCTCCAAAAAGAAGAAAAACCCTAGTTTGTGGCATTGACCAATTTCTGTTGGAAAAATACTTCCACCAAGGCTGATTTCAAGCCATCAACATGACACCACTGAACTCAGAGTTGGAAGAATGTGCAAAATCAGACTTCACGAGTTCATATGAGCCAGCTTTACCACAACACAACATCCTTACCCCATATTTGCTGAGCAGTTCTAAAGAGTGGGGAGTCACTGCACGCATATGGCTCAGTCTTTCATTTATAGACCACCACTGTCCTTCCTCTTGCTTACGTGCCCACAAGAAATTCCTTTGATTGAAAAGGATCACACATTTTTTTCGTGTATTATGGATGCTTAATTCATCAATTCTCATAACTCTAGCATGAAATGAAATGTTTGATCTCATGGACACCTTGATGGCAAGAGTGGTGACATCAAAGCATGAATTTTGAAACATAAACGATGACATTGAAGCAAAGCTCTTAAAGTGAACTCCAACAAAAGGAGCTGGTGCTGGGCACTTTAGCTGCTGGAGGCCTAACTGAAATTTGTCTCCTTGCTATGGATGCCACAGAGACAAACACTTAGTAAACAACTGGAGCTCGTAATCTAGGGACTGAAATTAATTGATTCAAAATGCTATTTCTAGGCTGAGTGAGATTGCTTTCTGAAGAGGATCAAATCCTAATTTTTAATAAAATATTGAGTCATAACATTAAGCCTGAGATGTAGGACCAAAAAAAGCTTACAGTATCAAGCGTTGGTTTTAGTGATCTGCCTTTATCACCCTACCTCTCTTGGTGTGAGCCCTGGCCTCTCCCAGCTCTTTTCCCTTCTCCCAGCTCAACTCCCTTCTTGGGAGCTAATCAAGGAGATTGGCCCAAGCTGGGGTTTTAGGCTTTGGCGATATGTGTAAGTTTGGAAGAGTTTGAGACTTAGAATATGGACAACTGGTGTCCAAAGCAATAGGTCTATGCAAAGCTCCAGTGTACAACCATGCAGGCTGTGCACAGCACAACTCTAAGGGGCACAATTTTAGTGAACATGGCAGCTCTACATCTACAGGGCCTGGAAATGAGGTGAGATCTGGAGTAAAGTTTCAGTAATGAAGAAAAAGGAGATTGATGGACAGAGTTTAGGAAAAAAGAAAAAAACAACAAAAACAGCTGTTGGGGAAGTTACAACTAAGCCCATTGAGAAGGATGGAGCTGTTAAGTATGTAAAACTGCCTAGAATATATAATATACACCTATAAAATCAGCATTTTACAGGTAGGGAAACCGATACCCAGAGAGGCACTTCTCACTATCCACAAAATGAAGGGATTGACAGAAAGAAAGAAGGTTCTTGCTCCAGTAAGACTCTCTGGGGGCAGACAGCCCTTGCAACTCAAGTCCAGTAGTGCTTATAAACTGAGGAAGTTATTGAGCATGGCGGCATGGGCCCAGGAACAGAATCAGAAACAAACCGGGAGTCAAGAAATATGTGTATCCATAGGTTTGGGCTTTGGGGAACTGCCCCCACGAGAAGGGCAAGGGCAAGATGACCAGAGAACACGACCAGACTCCACAGGACAGGCTGTAGGTCTTACCTTACCTACTGTCTGAGTTCACTTCTGTTTCCTAAAGGCAGCCACACTTGCCTGCATACCTGCAGTGCATAACCAAGGCGATACAGCAGCCCTCTACGTGTCCCCTTTTCACTATGAGGTGACCTCTACCCCAGTCCAGGCTTCAAACAGTGACCTTCCTTGATAGTGGTTAAAATTGGCAGGTTCCATTGCCAGGGTGGGGGAGGAGGAAGTGGGCCAGAAACAGGAAGAAACAGAGTGTTTGTTAAATGAATGGATTATAATGTAATTATAATATGTAACATTCCATCTTCGGCACGCATCATCTCATCAAGTCCTCACTGCAGTCCTGAGAAGTAAGATTTCTGTTTCACATTCTCAATATCAAAGAACTGAAGCTCAACTAAGTTAAGTACCTTGCCCAGATCCCCACAGCTAGGAAACAGCAAAGCTGAGATTTGATTCCGGCTGTATCCAAAGACGATGCTTCTGCTACTCAAGATACGGTCCTTAGACCAGCAGCATCAGCATCAACTATGAGCTTAATGGAAAATACAAATTCCCTGGCTCCACCCACAATCACAATCCGTGTCTTAAGATCTTCAGGTGACTCATATGCACATTTAAGCTCGGATATCACTGTTCTAGAAGAGACCATCCCAAGCATTCCTCAAAATGCCTCTGCTTCCAGAGTATAAAATCCTGATTCATTTTTCTCCTGGTAGGATTAGTCGAAGATATTCTGTCACTCCAAAGCTGAAATTTATCCCAGAGCAAGAAAAATGTCAGAGATGAAGCTGTTACTTCCTCTTCCAGAGAAAACAGCAGGGCCATGTGTGACTTCTCCCTTGATGATGGCACAGCCAAGATAAGGCTTGTTTTAAGGTGAAACAACCGCTCTGGGCTGGCCACTGGCCCAGGGCTTCATCTGGCTTTATATGACTTTTCATCACCTCGGCTGTCAAGCGGGTGGGAATTCGGCATCGCTCGCTGATGCAGATGCCGAGAAAAAGTAGGAACAAGTCTGAGACCATCTGATTTCACCTCTCTTCTACACGAGTTGTCAGAACAAACCTGCTTCCATCCTCCTAGACCATTGAGAATTATGTGACAGATGTCTTAAAAGAATATTCAGCTACAGCCACTCAAATGAATCTTCCCCTCCCACAGCCCTGGATGGAACATAGGATCCCTCCCACCTTGACCCAATCAAGCAAGGACCAAAGATAGAGCAAAAAGGTGATGTGGGAGTCACCCAGATTCCAATATTCATTTGTATTCTTACTTTCTCCCCCTTCCCCACCCTCCCCATCTTATACCAGGAACTATGAAATAGGGACTCTATCAGGTAACAGAGGAGGGTTACAAGTGTTACAGTCGGACCCTACCCATGTCCTATGATTTCCCACCTCTACAAGCTGAGAGATGCTTTGCAAACAGCTGTAACGCTGACCAAGGGCTTTATGAGGGTTCAGAAACACAACCTGGCAAATGTGTAGAAGTCAGAAGTGCCAAAGAGTGAATGCCCTGTAAGCAACCCTGAGAAATGACCACTTGGGCTTAATATATAAATACCCAAGTTCTCTTGCCCATGATGTAGACCAACTCCAGAAAAAGTAAGCTCTACTTGCACAGAGTGCTAATTTGCTTGACACCACACCCTTTATTGGCTTCCTTATTTTCCCTCTCTCACACCCCCAAACCCTTCTGTATTTCCTGGGATCACCTCCCCATGAAACCACCTGCATTTCAATCCCCATTTCAGGATTTGCTTCTGAAGTCTTTCTCAATGAGTTCCCTTAGATGAAAAAAGAGGTCATGAAGAGATATGGGGAAAGCAAGGTCAGAGCAAGCAGAAGGGGTGGGGGCAGAAGAAAGGGTGAAGAAGCCAAAATGGCCCAGAGAGGAGAAGGAGAGGCCAGGGAGCCCATGGAGGACCCCCCTCCCCAGAGCAGCCTCAGCTCCAAATGGTTCTCCAGACACCAGCCCAAGAATCCTGATAGAAAACCCTTTTCCTGAAAGAGGCCAGAGAGAAGCCATGCTCCCTACACCCTGCAGAGCCTAATTAGATCTGCAAGTCAAATCCAGACAAAAGATGGGGCAGCTGGGAACTTCAGCCAGAACAATGGTGATAGCTCACACATTTCTAATGTGCCTGGCATTCTTCTAGGCACTTGATGAATTGACTCCATAATCCTCACAGTATTATCAGCAGTTTACTGCAGAGGAAAATGAGTCACAAAAAGATGGGTGGTTTGCCCCAGCTAGTGTTAGATTTAGGCTCAAACCCCAGCAGTTTATCCCGTGAGCACCATACTGACTGGTCAATATCTGCACTTTCTGAGGCACTGCTGTCTCCTTGAACCCTGGGTTTTCACAGTTCAGGAATACATCATAATGGAAAATAAAATGTCCTCAAAGCTTCTGACTCTGGACCTCTTCATAACCTAAGTGGATTCAGTCTTAAGCTATGCTGGGGCTTCAAAAGGACTAGATATAGTAAAAGTGAGATTGGGTGAGGCTGAGGCACCATCCCAACTCTCAGACCAGAGCCACGAGAGGCCAAATGGGGTGCCACCATTTACCACCTGGCCACCATCTGATAAGTACAGAGCTGGGAGCTTGATCTGTGTTATAATTTAATGTGCTTCCATCCTTATGAGTTTGTTGCATTATTCCTTTTCACTTATGAGAATACTGAGGCTCGGAGAAATTAGAAGTACTTAGAGCTTGCTGGATTCCCTTGGTTCTCTCTGGCTTCTTTTTTTTATCATTTTTTATTATGAAATATTACATATATATAAAAAGCAATAAATTTCAAAGTATATTGTAACAAGTAGTTATATAGATTTCAGAGTTTGGTGTAGGTAACAGTTCCACAATTTTAGCTGCTCCAAGACACTGAAGACTGAAAGAAGAATCAATATAATGATTCAGCAGTCAAACTCATTTGTTAAATCTTAACTTTGCTGTTATAACTCCTTCTCCGTTGATCTTTCTCCCAATCTTTAGGAGTATTTGGTCTATGCCTATTCTAACTTTTTCATGTTGAGAAAGGCTGTCAAGAATATGAGATAGGAGGATGGAACTAGTTGATATTCTGGAGAGGCTGGCCCCTCTGCATTTCAGGACTTATTTGATCCAGGGACCCATCTGGAGATTGTAGGTTTCTGGAAAGTAATACTAGTGCATGGAACTTTTGTAGAATCTTAGGTAAAGCCCTAAGTGTTCTTTAGGGTTAACGGGAATGGTTTTGGTTGGCATTTGGTAAACCTAGCAATTAGCAGTATCTAGCTGAATCTTGCCTAAAGGTAACCTCCAGAGTAGCCTCTCAACTCTACACGAACTCTCTTAGCCACTGATACCTTATTTTGTTACATTTCTTTTCCTCCTTTTGGTCAGGAAGGCATTGTGGATCCCACGGTGCCAGGGTCAGGTTGATACCTGGGAATCAGGCTCCACATTGCCACCAGGGAGACTCTTGCTCCTAGATTCTCTCTGACTTCTGAAGCTCGTACCCCTGATCTGAGAATTTGAGCTGACTCTGGTTTGGCTCCAGTCATTCAAGGTGCTCTATTAGGTGTGTCAGGCATGTGGGCAGGAGTTTACACACAGTGGTGGCCGTGGCCAGCCATCAGCATTGGAAGGACACAGAGGTCAGGGCCCAGAATGCTGGAAGGAGCACCTGGCCTGGACCAGACCAGCGCCAGAAGCCCTACAGGGTGTGTTGAGGCTTGAAAATGATCTCATGAGCCTTTTCCACAAGTTGTTTCTGCGATTCACCAGCATCCAAGCTCCTGTTGCTTCCACTCTGGGCCTGCTCTCCTCAGCCTAAGGAATCCTTTTCTAATTGTAGGGTAGGACTCTTGCTCAGGCAGACCATGAATTCTCCCAAGTCTATGCCTTGTGCTCCTGCAGGGCTTGATTCAAAAGCCAGTAAGGAAATGGATGTCTGAAAGAAGACTGAGGAAGAAAGAAAATCGGAAGAGGGACATTGACTAGTGATACAAAATTATATCAGCCCCCTAAAAAACATATTACCTTAGTTGTTAAATGCTGCTTTGTCTAGCACATGGGGGCAAACCTCCAGTCATATCTTTTGGACATAGTTCCTCATTTTTATCCTGTCCTTTAAACTCTTAAATTCTGTGCTAGTTTCTTCTTTCATATAGGTTGCGTGCGTGTGTGCGTGTGTGTATGTGTGTGTGTGTGTGTGTGTGTGCGTGTGTTTTCCCAGAGACCCAAGAAGTCAAGAAGAAACCTGAATGGGACAAATTTTCTGATTAGAAGGTACCCCATAAGAGGAGTTGAAAAGAGGCTTTTTAAGAAAATAAAAATAGAAACAGCAATACGGGGGCATAGGCATTTTCACCACTAAGGATAGCAGCCAGCTGCTGGCTGCCAGCGATCTGGGCTGGTCTTGTGAAGCCCATTGTGGTGGCAGCTAGAATCCGCTCTCTGTTTCAATTGATGTTAATTTCATCCCAGTATATTTCTGGCCTCTCATCATGAGATGATTCATTGCTGCATGTAAGCGAGTACAACCAGCCCAAATATCTCTAGGCTTCATGCAACTGCTGTAAGAAAACTGGCCATCATCAATGGCTCCCTTCCCCGCCACCGCCCCCCTCTATCCCCACCCCGGGTGAGGTGTTGGGTTAGAATGACAGGCAGCCGCCTGGGTTCATCTGCTTCCGCTTGGCTGATTCAGAACCACACAAAGCATCCAGCTCCCTGGAGACCTGCAGTTCCTGTGGAGTAGATATTCTTGGAGAGAGGGCAGTGCTCCTGACAATGTGGCCAGGATGTTTCCAAGTACAACTCAGAGGAGACCTTGGCAGATGGTGTCTTCACACTGTTTTCTAACCTTTGCATCCAAGAAGCTCTCAAGGTATGTTTTCTTGGGGATTATCTTAGCATCCAAGAATCACAAGCCAGTAGGAGGCCTTGGACCTCTTTCTTGCCATTCCAGTAACCGTACTGAGGAGGAAAACAAGAAACAGAGTGGACAAGACTCAAGAGGGTCACAAGGGAAGAGAATCAAGATTATAATCCAGATCTCCTGACTCATGGTTCAGAGTGCAGATAGTTACTCTTCTTATTCCGTATGTTTTGCCTTAGAATAATTATTTTCTGATTATGCAAATATTTGTATTCACTACAGAGGATTTTTTAAATATGGAATATATTAACTCCATTATCCCAGCCCATCAAGATAAGTGTGCAGTTGCTGTCTTAGGAGAGCCCTGTGTTTGGTTCTGTGTTCTGTTGTCACCATCTTGAATTTCTTACCAATTTTTTAACAAGGGGCTCTGCATTTCCATCTTGCACTGGGCCCTTCAAATTATGTTGCTAGCCTAATACCATTCATATTTCAGGGTCTTCTTTTCCAATGCCTAGCATCCTGCTATATCCTATTCATTCATTTGCTCATCCATTTGTTCATCAACAAATATTTATTGAGCACCTACTACATGCAAGACCCAGAATCCCACAGAAATGTCATTGAGAAGGGACCTTGATTGCTTTATTCTATGAACTATCAAATGTTCTTAAACATACACTGACGTACTGGAAATATTGCTTTTGGAAGATTAAATTGACTTCCACAGAGAAGGATGGGCTGAAACTCATTTGACTCCTTAAACAACCACAAGGGATAGGACGGGGGAGGGAAGCAGGTCAGTCACAGCCCTTTGATGTCTACAGTAATCTACTCTACATGTCCACATACGTGAAATGCTCTGCTAAAGACAGCGTGGGCAGGTCTTGAAGTACAGACAGGCATTATCTGCATGTAAGCAAGAGCTCAGAGAGCAAATATGTAATAATTACAGACACTTTCACAATCTAGCCACAGGAAATTGGATTAGACTGTATCCAGTTCCTACAAAGGCCGATTCCATTGCCATGGCCCAAGTGCTTCAAGTAAAAAGCATAACGTTTAATAATTTCTGTGCTGACCCTGCTCTGTCCTGAATTTCGCAGTATTTGTATGGCCTGGGAATGGCATGTGATTTCTTTTCCCTGATGGCTAGAGAAAGATGCTTTTCAAAGCAGGGAAGAACTATTTCCTTCAAGCAGCAGGTAGAAAATGTAAAAGAGAGAGAAAAGTTACCCCAGTTACATGGTAGATGCTGGAAATGCAAAGGACAAAGCTCTGTGGAGTTTAAATGTTATTTCTACACACAAAAAAAAATAATAATGATGTAACCTTTCTTTTCTCTAGACCAAAGGCATCTGATATGGATGCTCCACATTTATAGCAATATAACCCACAGGATATTTGAAAGCTCTGATTTAATCTTTAATTTTCCCAACAAGGTGAGTGCCTGAATTGTACCACTGCAATAAGATGGAAGTTTCAACTCTATAACTGGGAGCTGTCCTAACTCCATAAATATTTACCAGTCTCCTAGAGGCTCTGGAAAAAGGGAATGTCTAAATTTCAAATTCCTCCTTTGTATCTGACCCCACTTATCTTGCTGTTGATCACCTCCAAGAATAAAAGTCTCAAGACCCAGTGAGTCAAGAAAGAAATGTCCCTTAATGTAGACTAGGCTAATCTTGCCTTCTCTCCCTCTCTGTCTTCCTCCTGCATAGGCTCACTCCCACTATTTCCTTGGATTTTTCTTAGAGAAGCATGAAGATTCACATAAAGAAATATTCAAATCACATATGTTTGATTGGACTTCCAACAGCTATGAGAGAATTTCTCCCATAAAATATATCTGCCTATCACCAATATTGGTGCTTCCAATCCATATTCCTTACAAGGGCTAAAGTCACATTCTAAAAAGGGGCTCCAGCCATTTGTGTAACAGATGCTTGCAGTGCCCAGTGCCCAGCATCACATCCCTGCAACCACCTGGGTGAGGGCAGCTGTGATGGACCATCCCATGCACGTAGCCAGTAATCCACCTCAAGTGTTCCCTGAGACATTAGTCTGCTTTTCTAATTCTGGGATTTCTCCGAAATCACAAAATTCAGCTAAATCCATGGGTAGCCCAGAAGTGCAAGAAATCATGCATTGCCACCAAGGGCAACCTCAACCAATGAAGGATGGGAGTCGATGGATAAATGCCACCAGCACCCACTCTTCAGTGGGACAATCCTGAGAGGTATTGTGCACTGCAGGTAGAGATGCTCCAGCAAGACTGGGGTCCACTTTGTCCACAGTGGCTACCAGCTCAGTATCACACAAACAGTTTCAGCTCTCCTTTCTTTCCTCTTCCACTTGTACAGACCCCTTCTGTTTCCTGGGACCATCTTTCAAATGAACCCACAGGTACCCAACCCAAGTCTTCATCTCAGGCTCTGATTTCAAGAAGAGCTGAAACTAAGACACCATCGCACTCCTCTCTTTAAAACTCCTCAAGATCTCTTTGGTTTATATGATAAAACCAAAGCTCCTTTGCTTAATATTTGAGAGCTTTCAGAATTTGGTTATGGTGCCTTGTTGTGCGTTCAATTGTGTTTTCCAAAAAACCATTGACGTCTGAAGCTCAGGTATCTGTGAATGTGACCTTATTTGGAAATAGGGTCTTTGCGAATGTAATCAAGTTAAGATGAGATCACACTGGATGAGGGTGGGCCTTAACTCTAATGGCTGGTGTCTTTATAGGGAAAGGGCAATATAGAGACAGACAGACACACGGGGAAAAGGTGGCCCCATGAAGAAAGAGGGAGAGATTGGAGAGATGCTGCCACAAGCTGAGAAACAGCAGAGGCCACCAAAAGAGGTATGTAGGAATCTTCTCTAGAGCCTTCAGAGGGAGTGAGACCCTGAAGACACCTTAATTTTGAATTTCCAACCTCCAGAATTGTGTAAGAATAAATTTATCTTCTTTTAGTCACCCAGTTTGTGGTACTTCGTTATTGCAGCTTCAGGAAACTAATACACTTCTCATTTGAAAGCCAGAAGCCAGCGGCACCCCGCTGCCTGCAGCTAAAACCCACTTCTCAGTTGCATTCCTTCCCATCCTCCTTCATGCTGAGTTTCTCTTATTTCTTTGTCTCCATCTTGTTCCTACTCATGACTCAAGACTCTTGTTTGAAATCCCCTCATCTTGGAAGCTTTCCCTCACCCCATCCTCTGCATTTTGATGTATTTCTTGGTGACTTTTTCACATTTATGCATATACCCAACCCTCAACAGGAATTAATTCCTTAGCTGAGCCCAGAGATACAGAAGGTGCACTGAGACATTTTTAAAGGACAGTGTGGCTTCCTGTCTGTCCTCAATACACCTGGTGACTTTTAAGTGTCCTGGACATTTTTGTTCCTTAATATGGGGAACAAAAGGACATTTCTTTTGAAGGAATGGCATGAAGTGGCTCATTGAAACATTTGTTCTATTTTCAACCATGTGACTTTCCCTTTTCTGGAGATGAGGAGGGGATAATACAGCTCTACAGATTTCAACTCACAGGCCAAGGCATACAGAAACCCCCAGGGAGAGAATCTCAGGGCCTGGAAGTGAAGGAGGTGGGTGAAAGTGAGAAACTGCCTCGAGTGGAAGTAAAGTGCCCAGAAGAACAGCAAATACACTAGGAACCCAGGTGCCAAATTCCAGGCAAGTGTTCTTTCCACTAACTCCTATCGCCTCTCAAAAACAGAGAGTTGGATCCAGGCTGGCCATGCGTCAGTCTTTTCTAGCAAGAAAGGAGGCAATATTTTTTGAAGGGTAAGAAAGTAGCAGGGAAGCAGTATTTCGGGGAGAATAATTGTTCTGAACACCCCAATTCAATCTGAATCTGGCAGATTTCTCCGGAGGAATCAGGACGCTTGTCACTGCACAAATCTCAGGTGAAAAAAATAAGCAAGGGTAATTGAGTTGATGGATCAGGCTTTCTAGTATGTGCTGTGTATTCTAAATATTTTTCTTGTTTTCTTATTTCTATATGTATAGGGGAAAAAGCTTCCGTTGTACGCTGTGTGTTGTGGAAGAAAATAAGGTTGCAAACTCTGTGAGATAGAAAAGGCCTTGTCTTATTCACTTCTGTTTATCCAGCATTGACTATTTAACCTTGTTCCCATCTTAGAACTACTATATCAGACCAAGGGAAGAACTGAATTATAAATGCAGTAAGGTAGATGGACAAAGGGATAGAAGAATGGATGGGAGGCCAGATGGACGGACAGAAGGGTGGATGGTTAGGTGAAGGGGTGTGCCCCTCTTCGGTGTTGCATTTCCTTCAAATGACGTCTCCATCCCAAACCCATTATCCTTTTCCTTTTGCTTTTCCCAAGCTCACTCTCAAGACAGGACCTGCATTTTTTTCACCAGCAGGTAGGAGTGTCCACGTGATCCACAAGTTTCTCAGGTTTTCCTCACCTACTAGGGAGGAGGGCTTCTTCCACTATGAAAAGCCTCTCTTTACATTGCTGCTAAGACCCTAAGTTGGGTCAATCCTTGACATCTGTTAAGGACCAAAGACCAGTGCCCAGATTCCTTCAGGCGAGCATACCTGGGACGCGTCTGAAGGCAGAAGCTCACCCGAGATCCTGCATGAAACTTCAGGCTCTTGAGAACCACACCGTGGTGTCTCCCCCAAGGCACTTTTCTCCCAAAGGGCGGGTTCCTCCCTCCACTCTCTCCTCCCCATTCAGGTGAGCATTTTGCATAATGTGTGCTTCCCCTGACAGTTTCCATCAGGTTTATTTCAGGAACTCCAACAGCCACTATTAGCATGACCTACATATTTCGTTGATGTCCTAGTTGTTCTCCAATTATCATTAACCCAGTATGTTTTAAAACCAGTCTTAGAGGTAATTATAGCAGGGAACTCATTTTACTTCTTTCCAATAAACAGGAAGAGGTAATAAGAGAAGGATTTCAAACATGAGCTGAGAAATCTGCTTCTTAAGCAAAAATCTAGGAGAAAAATTGGCCACTTGGGAAAGGAGGAAGCAAAAAAATTTCTTGATCCCCTATTGTGCACTAGACATTATCACCTGTTATTTCCCACAATCCTCATAGCACATTACAAAGGAAGTATCGCGATTTCCATTTTTACTGCTGGGGGAACTGAATCTTAGAGAAGTTTGGAATATTCTTGAGATAAAAAGACTGGTAAGTGGGGAATAATGACTTGAGCTATGCAAACAAGGTTTGCAGGTAGATCCACACATTTGTCTAGAGGCTGTCTCTTGCTGTGCTTAACCACCATCTCCCACCACCACCTTCTTTGCAGAACAGCATTACATAGCTTGAGAGGAGGCAGCCATGTTCTTACTCGGTCTTGTCTCTTGCCCTCTCCCCACCTCTGCTGAACACATTTGGTTGGTCCAGAGTCTGACATTCAACCCAAGACTGGCCAATCAGAGTCCTTCTCTGGGACTCTTCAATGCCTGAACTGGGAATCAGAGCCAGCCCCTCTCTGATATGTGGGAGCAGAAGATGTGAGACTGAGACATGAAAGCCAGGTAGAGTGGGGAAAGAGATGATAGAGGAACAGAGAGTGATGACAGTATCTGTACCCTGGCTTGAGGAGTGCCCAAAGCCCAGCTGCAGCTCCAAACTTCCTGGGACTTTGTGGTTCAATGCTACATTGCCCATAAGCCACTGAACATTCCTTCTCCAAAGGCTGGCCCTAGTCAGATTTTAGTCTCTAACAACCAAAACTAGTTAAGACTAGTACGAAGGCCCTGTATACATGTTGGCAGGTTTTTGGTTAGAGATCAGATAAGTAAAGTAGGAATCATACAAAGCCAAAGATGTCCCTTAAATCTATAATATGAGAGAGATTCATTTGAAAAGCTTTCTGTGGCTGAAGATTTGGTATTGGCATCTAAGGTTATCCAAAAAGTAGTCTTAACTCAACATTTTAATATAGGAGGAAGAGGACCTATTGCAATGTCTAGAGATGTAGCTTTTTCACAATCACACACATCCCATCCTCCATACTGAAGGAGGAAATCTGTTCCTTGACTTTTCCAGTTTCTAGAAGCCATCTGCCTTCCTTGAGCTGTGGCCCTCTTTCCCCCATCTTCAAAGCCAGCAATGCGGGGCAAGAACTTCTCTGCTCTTAAAGACTCGTGTGATTAGATTGGGGTCCTCCCTGGATAATCCAAAATAATCTTCCCCAGTTTACATCAATCACATCTTGCCATGTAAGAGAACCTATTTGCAGCTCCTAGGGACCAGGATGCCCACCTTTGAGGGGCCATTATTCTACCTTCCACCACTGGTAAGGGGCAGGGATGAGGTTTGAATCCTTATCCCAACATTTAAACCACTACCCTAGACAGAGGCAACCCTCGAGGGGCTTGCAGTTTAATGGAGATGGAAAGAATGAGTATGAAACATGACTTACTGAAATTATATTCCATATTATTGTGCTGTTTGTCTCTATCTGCCCAACTAAAGTGGAAATTCCATGAATGTAGAGATTCCGTATGCCCTGTTTGCTATTGAATCCTTGGCACCTGGAACTGTAATGTCTACAGTGGGCACAGGGACCAGTGATTACTGATCACTTGTAATGTGGCTGGTCTTAGAGACACACTCTAAGTGTAATATCCATGCTGACTCCAAAGTCTGAGTCCCAAAAAAAAAACTGTAAACTATCTTTGGCATAATATTTTGTATTGATTTCATGTTGAAAGATCATATTTTAGACTGTGGGTTAAATAATTAATTCTAATCAATTTCACCTATTTCTTTTTATCTTTTTTATTGGGGCTACTAGAAAATTTTAAATTGTATGTGTGGCTCACATTATATTTCAAATGGGTAGTGCTGAACTTGAAAACACTTGGTACACAATAGACACTCAATACATCTCAACTGAGTAAAGAGAGAGGTGAAACATTATCAAATAAGTGAGGGAGATTTTGACTTTGCTTTTTTTTTTTTTGGCTTTTAAAAACGGGAATTTAATAAGTGCTAGTTTATACTTCTAAGGCCGAGAAAATGTCCTGACTAAAACAAGTCTATAGAAACATCCAATCAAAGGCATCCAGGGATAGATGCCTTGGTTCAAGAAGGCCAGTGAAGTTCAGGGTTTCTCTCTCATCTGGAAGGGCACATGGCAGACCCGGCATCATCTGCTAGCTTCCTCTCCTGGCTTCCTGTTTCATGAAGCTCCCCGGGAGGCTTTTTCCTTCTTCATCTCCAAAGGTCGCTGGCTGGTGGACTCTGCTTCTGTTTTTAAATATGCAATATGAGTGAAGGCGTCACTGGATGAAAGCCTGGAGAGGCAGGCAGGAGACGACGCTGGAACCACACAATCAACTGATGTTCACCGAATGCCTAGCATGGGCTAAGTAACGCTGCTGAATTTCTGCATGGGAAAGTTCTCTCTCCATCAGCGTTATGGAAGGCTACCTTGGGAAGGGGGCTTGGTCCTCAAGCAAGAGTGGATTTGGGGGATATGGACAATCATGCCCTCCTTTAAGATGAAGTAGTTAAGAATCAACCTAAAGGGGCTTGTAAAATAGGAGTAGGAAAAATGGGAGCAGGGGCTGGCTTTATGTATCTCAGAACCAAATTGGGTAAGGAGCAACTAGATGGAGTGAGGTAAAATTGCAAATGTTACAGAAACTTCTATTTTCTGCCCTGTAAAGATGGTGAGAGCCTTCCTCCAAAGCAGATAGATGCAGGCGAATTGAGAGCAGACGGCAGGAAGGAATGCTTCGTTCGGCAGATCACAAACGCAGACGCAGCTTGGGCAGACGCAATGTAAATGCCTGCGAGCAGGATCAGCTCAGGACTGGGCAGCAGGTGCTGGAAAGGTCAGCGCCGCCCTGTGGCTGAGAGGAGGCAATGTGCCTTGCTGGGGCTTCCAAAGAGCTGGCCGCTGCTCCCAAGCTTCTGGAGTCTTGGTTACAGAACTGGGGGCAGTGTACTTTAGAAGTGAGGCCAATAGGTTTGGAGACCTCCTCAAGCCCTGTCAACAGCATGCCTACATTAAACAGTTCATGGGGCAAGAATCTCATTTCAAAAGGGAAAAGTCTTTGCACTCAGCAATGGGCTGCAGTCTCCCAGGTTAAAGAGTGAGCAATCCATTGCTACTTCCAACTCCTCATTCATTTGCTTCTCTCTCTCTTCTCAGCCCAATTAATTTCAAAATGGAAATACAGCTCACAAATGTGGAATCCATTCAAGAAGGATGAAAAAACCATCATGCAGGCTCACAGGAGGGAAGGAGGGAGGGAGTTGTTCTCTGAGTACCTGAAAAGGAGAATAACAACCAAGCAGGTGACTAAGGAGTGTTCCAGGTGTGTGTGTGTGGCGGGGTGGGGCACTCCCAGTCTGCAATTTGAGCAAATACCAAGGATCCCTTTTCCTGGACACCAAAATGAGCCAAGGTACACACTTATGCCCTCCCTGGGGCTCCATACATCATGCAAAGATAGGACTTTCCTGTACAAACAAGGGTCACGAAGAAAGGGGAAAAATAAAAATTTAAAAAGGAAGTGACTTCTGGGGTCAAGGATGAGTTTTACACCCATATTTCTGTTCTCTTCCTCCCAAGATCCCATGAAAATTACAGTAAAAGGATTAAAAAGAAAAGAGAAAGAGAATGAGCAAGGAGACAAGAGCAATAAAACACAGGAAGTCACCCTTCCCCTCTCTGCGTGGGACATGACTCCCAGGGATGTGTACCTTCCTGGCAACATGGGACAGAGAACCTGGAATGAGCTGAGATTCAGCATCAAGGGATGGAAAAAAACCCTAGAATGAGCTGCGAATTAACATCAAGGGATGGAGAGAACCTTCTC
>PVIY010014453.1:0-17701 GCA_004026745.1 Myrmecophaga tridactyla
GTGTACCTTCCTGGCAACGTGGGACAGAGATCCTGGAATGAGCTGAGACTCAGCATCAAGGGACTGAGAAAAACCCTAGAATGAGCTGAGAATTAACATCAAGCGATTGAGGGAACCTTCTCGACCAAAGGGGGAAGAGTGAAATGAGACTAAGTGTCAATGGCTGAGAGATTCCAAACAGAGTTGAGAGGTTATCCTGGAGGTTATTCTTATGCATTAAGTAGACATCACCTTGTTGTTCAAGATGTAGCAGAGAGGCTGGAGGGAACTGCCTGAAAATGTAGAGCTGTCTTCCAGTAGCCATGTTTCTTGATGATGATTGAACAATGATATAGCTTTCACAATGAGACTCTGTGAATGTGAAAACCTTGTGTCTGATGCTCCTTTCAGCTTCTATATCAACAAAAGAGTAGAACATATGGAATAAAAATAAATAATAGGGAGAATAAATGTTAAAATAAATTTAGTTTGAAATGCTAGTGATAAATGAAAGCAAGGGGTAAGGGGTATGGTACGTATAATCTTTTTTTCTCTATTATCGCTTTATTCCTTTTTCTGATGTCTTTTTATCTCTTTTTCTAAATCAATGCAAATGTTCTAAGAAATGATGAATATGCAACTATGTGATAATATTAAGAATTACTGATTGTATATGTAGAATGGAATGATATTTTAATGTTCTTTTGTTAAGTTTTTTAATTAATAAAAAAGTTTAAAAAAAAGGAGATCCTGTAGAATAAAAAGTTATATGCCCTTCCTTTTTATTAAACATTACACTATAAACAAACAAACAAAAAAGATGTCCCTGTCCTCAACAGAGGGTGCTCACAGCCCGTCCTCCAGGAAATTGTCTTTGATACCTCCTCCTCCCCACCTCCATGGGACAAGTCATGCTCATCTCTTGGAGTGAAACTTTTTCCATAAAAATATGAAAATGGATGGAGACCCTTCTTACCTGCACCCACCCTGGCAGTGATGCCCTGAGCTCCTCACCTTCAATGCTGTCTCTTAATTGATTAACCTCCCCTACAAGAGAGAAAGCCCATGTCCATCAGATGAGCTCCCCCAGGCCATGACCAGACCCCCTCAGCCCACTCACCCTGCATATAGGGAGGGTCTACCAGGGGCAGGCCATCACCCAGAGTGCTAAGACATACTCAGGGACCTTGCCCCAAACAGGGGAACTGGGCCAAAGCCATCTGGAACTTCCAGCCTGACCATCTTTAATGACACATGGAGAGACTGCGGGGTCAGGCAGGAAGAAACTCATCGGCCTCTCACATGCTGTCCCACCACAGAGAGGCTGACTTCCATCTATCCCTATGGCCATGCTAGAGGGGGGGCCATGTCCAGCTCAGCCACCACGTTATGTAGCTGTGAAGTCATGAAAGGATGCACAAAGGAGTTATGAGATATGGCTTCTGACAACCCTCTGATTACTTGTCTGGAAATGGACATGACACCCCAGCTCCCAGGTGTGCGTTATGCTCAAATGGAAGAACTGGTCTGAGGGTGCACAACTTGGGGCTCAGGGAGGGGATCTCTCACCCAAGCTTCAGGGTGCCCACATCCCCCTTTCTTGGTCCCCAATACCACTCACTTCCTGAGTGTCTGGTTGAGCTGTATTCTGGCAGATTCTCTCTGACAGGAAGATCCATTGGTGGGGAACAGAGGCCTGGATGAGGCAAGGTAGTATCAGATGTATGGTGAGGATCCCAGGGTCTCTTGGGCCCACCCACCACTGCACTGAGTCTCAGTCTCAGATTCCTACCTCACCAGTACCTCCCTGTGTGAACATCAGGGAAACTCAGCCACTTCCCCTTGAGCACCCCTTCCAGACCCATGAGCCACAGTAGTCCTGCTAGTCACCTCCAAAGGATAGCTTTTGGCAAATCACAAATCTTGTGCACTGGACATTCTGATCCCCAAATCCATGTTGAACTGGGGTCTCCCAAGGCCTTCCTTTGGCTGGCTAAAACAAGGCCTCCTATGTACGAGCTGATCAAACCATGGCCCTCAGGTTCCAGAAGAGGTGACAGCTGTTCAAGGTTTTGCAAGCATAGTACCACCAGTAGGAAGTCATAGAAGAAGGAGGGACCCCTATGTAGTTCTGGATGCAAGTGCTTCCCTGCCTCTCCCTGGCCTCAGGCACACTCACCCACTCACACAGTGGACTCTCCTGCTCTCTCTTTGGCTTCATCTCCCCAGTGGAATTCATGGAGTACCTCTCCTGCCAGGATGGAGAATAAAGTCACTGAGGCCATATCACATCACCACATCATGACTTCTTATGGCAAGAGCTTTGGACAGCCTTCCCACATAGGCTGGCAGAAATGCTACTGCTATCAGATGGAAGCTGAGATTTGAGATGGGAATTTCAGCTGCAACACTACCTGGGTGGGATCTAAAGCAAGTGGCCCAATCATCCTGAGCCTCTTAATCCATCTCCAATGTGTAGACCAAGAACTACACCACAGAGGACTCAGGGTTCTTTTCTCTATGGGGTCCTTTCTCCAGCAACTTCTCCACCTTGGAGCCACAGGAAAGCTTGCCCATAGCCCTGTCTTCCCTTGAATCTCCTGCTGTGTCATGAGGAAGGCCCCACAATGTGTCCTCACGCCATTACCAGAAGAGGAAGCAGAGACCACAGAGGGCAGCAACATAACCCTGGACTTGCTGTGTGTTGGATGAGTCACAGGCTCTGCCAAGCTCGGTCCGAGATGGAAGCACCTCACCTCCCTGCACAGTGGCCCAGGGTTATCCTACCCTCCTGCTGTGGGGTCGTACCACAGCCAGACAAGTCTGAGGAAAGGGAATGGGGAGGCTTTGCAGGCCTGGTTGAACAGCTTCTGCCTGCCCCAGTGCACAGGACACTCAGTCCCCAGATCTCTATCCAAGTTCATGCCAATGGACCTACTCCCCAAGAAGCCCCTTGGGCAATTCCCTCTGCCAAGAATGCTCTCTGTATCCACCCAGGAAGGGATCTCCTGAGGGGTAGGCTCAGATTGGGCAGGTAGAAAGAACCTCCACAAACACCGAGTGTTGAATTGTTCTTTCCTCCTTTAGATGTTCTCTAACTATGGTCTAGAATGAACAGCCCCAATTTCATAAGTCCTCCAAATAGTACGCAAAACCACCTATGTCACTGCTGACACAGCCCCAGGAGGAGAATTGTACCACAGGGAAGGAGACCTGCTAAACCTGTCCATTCTGCATCTGTTCCTGAAACTGCTGCTCCACCGCACCTGATGACTAGGGCTTCCTGCCTCCAACTGCTCCCAGGCTGTGCCCAGCCAACCAAGTCCCTCTTCCTCTTAAACCACACAAAGACTGTCCTGCAATTTTTCATAGAAACTTTGAAAATGGCCTTCAATCTAAGAGAATCATAGCCTACCCTCACAGTGCCACCTGCCTCAAATTTACCTGGATTGGGAGGTCCCAATTCTAGAAGGTTTGCCTTATATCTTGCAGTTGACAGGAGCTCTCACTTCTTATTCCAGGAATAAGAACAGAAAATTGGGGGAATGGTGTGAATGTAAATCCATAAAATTTTACACTCAAGGGAACCCAAAGGACTGCATGAATGGTTTTGATACTGACTATAAACTTTCCAAGGCCAAATGTGAACCCCATGCCACATCAACTATGCCACTTGCTTTTCCAAGTTCATTGCCATTTGACAGAGAGCTGTGCTGTCTTGCCAGAATCCCTTGGAAGTCCCCCTCTGGCTCAGCTCTGTACCTGACAGGTCAGGCACCCTGTCCTCACCAGAATGGCTGCCCTCTAGTAACATGGAGTCTCAATTCCCCACAAACACCACTCTTGCCAACAGGATGTATTGCCTTTCAGCAGGGTCAGCCACTGAGGGGATAATTCCCAGCCCTTGGTGAGGCCCCTGGTGCCCCCTGGAGCTTCTTGGGAGATAGGCAGACCCACCTAGAGACTTCCTCCCATGTCTGGTTCAGGCGTTCAATGGAGTTACTCTGCAGGGCAAAGAGGATTGCATGCAGGGAGGAAAAATTCTTCAGGTCTTGGCACTCCTGCAGAAGGAAAAAGGAACAATCCAAGAAGAGGTGGCTAAGCTGGCATTTCTCCTTCTAGATGAGGCAGATACCCACAAAGACCCTGAGTGTGCATTTTGTGGCCAGACTGTGAAACTATTCAGGGAGGAGGGCTTTGCCCAAGTAAGGAGGGAGACCAGGTAAGAAGTGAGTACCCTGCTCCTGAGACAGGCAATGTAAGTACAGAGGCACCAAACAGTGAGAACCAAGGGTCTGCGGAAGGTCCTTGACAATGGACTCCAAATCTGAGAGGTGACCAAAGTGAAGAGTAAAATCCAGGACTCAGGAGGATAGAGGATGCAGCTCACCCACAGCTTACCCTGGCCACCTCAATCCAGGGCTCTATCACCCTGGCCCTGTCCGAGGCCTTCATGCTCTGGCTCCTGAGGCACATGGTGATTACAGTGTTGGTAACATGTTTGAATTGGCTGGTGGGTGCCTGGATGGTGGATTCCAGATGCTTTTCACCCATCTTTACCCACTGCAATCAGATGGCATGCAGATAGTGGAAATCCTGGACTTTCCTGAACAGCTCCTGAGGAGGGTTGGAGTGTCACCTGTCCATTGCCCACCTCAACATTGAGTCCACCATCCCCAGGACAAGCTGTTCCAAGCTGCAGCGTTGCAAATCGGGGGTGTGGCTTCAGTCTTGAGGGGGTCTCTAGTTTTGGTTCTCTGCCCCCTGAGATTGACCAGCACTTGAAATACAAAGGACCCAATGTTGCCAGGGAGAAGAAAACTGCATTTTCCTTCGATCCTTCCTCAGCAGCAACAAGCGTAGGATAGCATCTCCTGCACCCCATGCCAAGGAGCAGCTTCTTTACCTCCCCACAGCTATTCGACCCCCTCTAATGTTGTGCAGATACACATTCCCAGTCAGTGCTACATTCTGGATACTTTGGTGTCTCATCTATGTAGAAGCTATGGAAGCCTCCTGGAGAGAAGGGGAGTGAGCGCTGGAACAGGCTGCACATGTGCACAATCATCTTGGCCCTTCAAATGGCCAGGTCCTGCAAGATCTCAGTGGTTCTAACACATTTAAATTCTGCAGTTCCTCGGTATGACACATGTGATCAGTGTCTGGTGTCCTTCTGGCCATCTGGGAAAGTGAGACATTGGGAATAGGAAAATTGTCAAGGTCCCCAGGCTAGAAAATGTTGGAGCTGGGATTTGGACCAAGATGCTTGGACTCTAGGTGAGGGAATGGCAAGTCCCAGGCAACACATGCCAGAAAAGTTCCCCTCAATTCCACCCTACTGAGCCCAGATGCACACCATTTCCATCGCTGCTGGCTGCTCTGCCATCTGCCTGGGACAGAATGTCAGGAGTGGAGACTTCAACTCCCTTAGCCCATATTCTGGGCTTTCAGCTGAGGAGGAATACTCTTGTGATGGCATGGGGAGTGGTGCTGATTGCACCTCCACAGGTGTCACTGGAGGTGGCACCAGTACAACCTCCTGCTCTGCAGCTGGTGCTATAGCTGGTAACATAGCACACACTCGTTCCAGAAATGGCACTGTTGCTGGTTCCAAAAGTGATGGCAGAAGTGACATGTGAGACACCTCCTACTGTGGAACTGATGTTAGTGCTGCTAACATAACTGCCTCCAGCTCCAAAGTTGGCAAGGACACCACCTCTGGATGTGGCAACATAGCTGCTGCCATCTCTGGAAATGGTGACTCAAGTGGTAAAGTTGATGGCCCCAGATCAGAAGCAGTAAGTGACTGAACCCTGAAGGTGGCAGTACAGGTGGCATTGGAGCTACCACCAACTGTAACTGATGCTGCAGCAGGTGAGTTATCCAGTTCCAGGTCTAAAGAGAGAGCATGTAACCTCTGGAGCTTGCATCAGAATTGCCTTCAGCTCTGGAACTGGAGTAAAAGATGTAGGAGTAGGTGACTGGAGCTCTGAAAACCACAATGGCTCCATCTTTGTTCATGGCATTGGAAGTAGTGCTTGAAGTGCCTCCAGATCTAGAGCTGACACAATGACTGGAGCCAGTGATGTAACTGGCTCTGGAAGGGCACTTCAGTGGTTTGCAACTTTGGTTGTGACATGAGGGCTGGAAAAGGAGGACAACACAACAACAGGGCTGACTTTTGATACTCCTTTCCAGATGCAGAAATGACTGCACTGCCAATATGGGCAGCTCCCTCTAGCAGGCAAACCACAGAAAGTCTTCCCAGACTGCCATCCCCCAGGGGAGTGCTCTGAATCTCTTCTTTACTTCTGGCCCACAGGCAAACTCAGGAGTTTCCTCCTTGTGAGACCTGATCGCCTCCTCTCCCCATGCACCCAGGGGGACCCTGTCCCTGATGCTCCTCATCCTCTGTCTTGGTCTCAGAGGATTCTGAGGACTGCAGCCTAGAGAAGAAGTCATGAGCTCATCTCTCCAAGACGGACCCAGGCAGGGAAACCTGCACAAGGTCCACCAGCTGCTTGAGGCAAGGAAAGTCTGGAAGCTGATAAAAATCATCTGGATATTCAACCAGCCAGGTGAGCAGGAGACAGAAGATGATGCTGGAATAGACAGGTGAGCAGCACATTAAGAGGAATGGCCATTCCTTCCACACTGACCTTTGATGACCACCCACCCAGGGGCAGGGCTCCTGGATCAAGCAAGCCAGACAGATGTATCCATCTGTCTCTCCTTGGCCCCCTCTCACTGGGACAGACTCTTCAGGAAAACATGGAGGGGTTGTGCTGGCTCAAACATTGCCATGAAACTGGCACACAGTAGGAGGTTCATAACTACCTGTGTAATGAGGGAACAGAGTCTGTCCTCCAGCCTCAGCCTTCCCTGTTCCCTCGGGCCATTAGTCTGGAGGTTAGGCCCTGAAGAGTGTCTTCCTCAGCTCTCTGTCACTCCTGTCCTCCTTCAGGTGATGCAGCCCTAATCTCTGTTTCCAGTGGCAATCATGAGAGGGATTCAGGGCTCTGAGTAGCCTCTCCTGCCATTGGATGCCACTCCCCATTCAGAGATTTGAGGAAGGTGTCCTTCTCTCCTCACCCAGAGCTCACTCACTTTTTGAAGCATTCCTGGCTTTCTCCATCCCCATCACAAAAAACTGCAGATATCTTCATAACTAGAAGGGACATGAGACTGTCACGTATAACTTCCTAGGTGCACCCCCTAGCAATAATGCCTGATGTTTCTGTCTCACCAGGAGCATAGGAACTTTTGCAGCTTTGTTCATTGATGTAGGCTAAGTGCCTTAAAAAGTGCCTGCATGTGTTCGACACTTCATATTTGTTTGATGAATGAATAATCACTGAGCTGAACTTTCCCAGATAAGTGGTAGGGCCTGGGGCTCCTCTGCCAGTCCCCAGCTTACTCAGCTCAGGCTACACCAAGGCCAGTATTCACATAAATGGAAATTCAAACCTCCTTTAAATGACAATACAGTTTTCCAGAGGTCACGTCAAAGCCGTGTCTCTTCAGGTAGAGAGGCAATTTCTAAATGTTGACAATCCTCCCCACTGACCCCACTTTTGTGGAGCCTGGTAAAGAGAAGTGCTCTCCATGTTCTGCTCATTCAGTGCTGACTGACCTCAGGCAGTTGATCCTGTTCCTACCCTACTTGCAAGAGGAAGAAACTGAGGCTCGAGGCTGCAATGGCCTTCCCCAGACATAGAGCTTGAGGTTGGCAGAGTCATCATGGGAAGGAGGAGGGACAGGTACTCGCCTTTGGGACACCTGGTCCAGGAACTCTCTGATGGAATGTGAGGGCCGGTAAAGACACAGGAGTATGTGTATGTACACATCATTGCCCTCTTGGACAGCCTGCCCCAGGCGTTTGAAGAACTGCTTCCAAACATGCCTATTGTTGATGCACTCTGGGTCATTTTGTGTCTTTTTCAAAGCTGACACTTTTCCATACTAGGGTGGGGCAAAGCAGGAGCAGGAGGTTAACCACTGCAGTGGGAACCCAGGAGCAAAGGCAGAAAGTACAGACCTGCCTTTTCCAGACATTCCGTGACTTCAGCCAAGAAGTGGGACAAGAGTACATATACCAGAAAGAGTTCTCAGATTCCAAATTAGAACGGAGGTGAGGGAATAATGAAGTCATGAGACCCTTGCCATCATTTGGAAAGCTCTGTGAAATTTGAACCTCCCTGCATTATTGCCTGGGAAGTGCGTTATTCCCATGAGATCTCACAAGCTACTTCCAATCATAAGATGAAGGAAACTTAAAGGTCGATTTAGGGTTCTGGACTTCAGAAGCCAGAATCACTGATGCATGGGCTTTGTGATCCTGCTTCCATAGTCTGGGAAGCAGGATCTGTTCAAGACATGGAGGGACAGGGTTTCTCCTACATTTCTTTCCTCACTTATGAGGCAGTTTCTAGAGAACATGAGATCATGTGAACACTTTGAGTTCATACCAACACTCTGATTTGTCAACCTTTTACACTAACAGCAGTTCTGAGAACCTGCAGCCGTGCTGATCCTACTCCAACAGATAGAAAAATGCTGGACATATATAGCATGGAGAGAGACAACCACATTCTGAGGCCCTGAAAGAAGCCTTAGAGAAGAGCAACCCAAATCGATCTTGAAGGACAAGATGGGGATCCAGCTCTCATGAAATGGCTGCAAATGAAATCACCAAGTGACTGGTTAAAATGTAAGAGAATGTTCACAGTAACCCAGAAAGAGCAGAGAAGTAGCCAAGCTCAGGAACTGCTGGCTGTGGAACCACTACAGCCTTTTGGAATTTCAGTAGTTCCAGCTATTGCATTCCTTTGGCATGTGTGTGACCCAGCTGTCCCATTTGAGGATTCTCTCCTGCGAGTCAGGAAGAGGGACCAGCCCATTAGGACACAGAGTAGATATGCCTTACAGCACTGCTGAAATGGACCAGAAAGGAATCCCTTCAAGACCTGAGAGAACAGAAAGGTTGAGCCACTGCTCTATGCAGCCTCGGTTTTCAATATGATCCATGTGGCTTAGGCCACAGTCCCTGGCATTCTGTGATGTGGACATTTTACACCACAACTGATGGCATAGTGTGAGCCTCTTTTCTTTAGAGCCAAAACCACCTTCATGAGTGTGAATATCTGTAATCTTGGACAAAGGGTGGAAAGACAATCCAGCCAACTACTCCAGGGGAGATCAGGGTTCAGGAAGTAATGATAAAAAGTGCAGCAAAATGCAAAGGAACTCATGTCTTGACCTAAAGTGAAAACAATATTGTCATCCCTTCTCAGATGCCACAAGTGTAAATAATGACTTCTATGCATCCGAGAACAACTCTGCACAAATTGGTAGAGTGGGTAAAGATTCGAGTTGCCACTGAAAATTTTGGCAAAACAGAGAACAAAGTTGTGGGGGGTCACTGGGAGAAGTCACCTTTGTAGGATCTGCAACATCTGACCAACCTCAGCTGCTCAGGGCACTGGGTTGGAGAAACCACAGTGCCTGCTCTTACCTGGACAAAATTCTCACCCAGGTCTAGAGCCTACATAGTCTCGGGGAGGCCCTTTGCTATTTATTTATCCCTGCTGAGCCACAAAAGGGGGATTCTATACACAAGCCTATTCCACTTCCAAAGAGATGACAACTTCTGTGACCAGGATTAATATAGTGAATGGTGGCTCCTCTCTATCACCACCTAGTTTCCCACCAGCCACCCTGATTTGATGTGACAACACAAAGGGCCCATCATTTCTCCCAACCCTGCCACAGTGATCAAATTCCTCATGCCTCTTGCACACTCAAATGAAGAGGGATACAGAGCTGCATAGGCTGGGTGACAAAGCTGTCATTTCCTGAAGTGTCTGAACTTGGGCCACCTTGACTCACCTTTGGAAACCTCCTGGTCGAGCTACATTGTGTGGCAGGGTTCAGCCAGTGTCTACACCTAGACAAAAATGTCTCCTTCCTCACTTGCTTAAGGCCAGATTCTCAAAATTGATTAACACAGCATGAGAACATGCTCATCCTTCAAGTGTCTCTGGCTAAGTGAGCTGGGTAGGAGGCTGCTCTGGAGTCTAGGTGTCTGGTTACCAAGGTTCCAAGTTCCAAGTGAGGTCACCTCTTTGGGTCATCTTAACTGAAATTTCTTAACTGATAAGACCTCTGTGAAGGCCCCTCCAGCCTCCTAACATCCCATCCGCCTCAGCCAATTCATCCCATTAACTCGTCCCAGTTCCCATAACACATCTCTCCCCACTGCTTCTTGGGAAGGCCAGGTACAGAGGCATGAGCAAAGAGAAGTCAATTCACACACAGCTAATCCCTTTTATGAATTTTGTCACCATGATGTATGCACTGTTACTCTCATTGTGGTGTCTCCCAATTCTCCACAACTCCACAATGGGCTGATTCCACCAACTACTTCCTGGGTCATCAAGTGGTTGTGAGATAATAAGTACACAAGCCATGGCTGCAGAGTAGTGAACACACTCACAGAGATGAAAATATTATAAGAAGTGGTATTTCATCACCTGGAATACCCCTTAAAAGTATGGTGAGTGCTGCTTGTGAGATCCTGGGAATGTCAGATTCCTCGTTGGTCTCATCTCTGGAGGGACAACATGAAGAGTTCAAAGTTAAATGTCATTCAGATATGATTGCTCTCTGGCATGAAATCTTCCAATGACTTCCCATTTTAATTAGAATCAGACCCAAGTGGCTCAAATAGGCCAATGCTGTGGATATTCTAGGTCAAGCTGAACCCAAAATGAACTTTGCAAAAGTCTCCAAGAGGGTGTTCGATAGGCACAGTCTCAAACACAAGTCAATAAGGATCAGTGGGCAAAAGGAATAGAAACGACAGCCATGGAGGGGTGGCCTGTATATGGGGAATGGCTTGGCCCTTACCCAGAGTGAAGGGAGCTCCTACCATAGGGTTGAGAGAGCATGCCTGGGAGTGTTTTATGATAAGAAGCACAAAAGAATCTGCTGCAGCTGATTTAGCAATAGGCCACTGGGGTTGAAAAGGGTAATCACTGGGACACAGGCAAGGCTGTCTCATCACAGTTTCAGCACCACAGACTGGAGGAAGCCTAGTGGACACATGCCCACTCCACCAAAGCCCAGACCCTTGAGCTTCACCCATGGAAAAGGAGATTTGCCTAAACACCTTCATTTGCACATTGCAGGTGTATTGGTGGCCATCCACCTTCTTAATGTGTCAGAATGCTGGGACAAAGACACAGAGTCGACTATTTGTCAAAGTAGTTCTTCAGGAAATGTCATATCTGATATGCCTCACAAATCTAATGTGACTTAATCCTCACCACTGAGTTACAATAGGTGGAGTGAACTACTCGATGCACAAAATCAGAGAGGTCAGTTTGGAAATAACTGAGACTCTTTCCTTCACCTGACTCACATTCACTCACTCATTCAACTAAAACCCTCAGAATACCACCTCTGTGCCCAGCAAATGGAGAAGTCTGAAGCAGTTCTTTATCCACTCCCAGTCCACTGCTAACATCCTTGTTTTGGCCACTAAGCCCAAGAAAAGGTCCTTAATGTCTTTGCAGTGATGAGTTAATCAAACTGCTGAGAAATGAACAAGTTGTCAAAATGTGTGACTAAGAACACAGCTTAGAATGAAAATAACATTCAAATCTTGAAGTGTACTCCATAAGGCAGATGCTAAACAGAAAAGCTGTTTCCACTCATGCTTCCTTTTTCCCACTGGACAGTGCTTAGATGGGGTCAGATGGACCAATGCAGGGGAGGGGAGTCTCACAGCAGATGTGTCCCTGAACAAAAGGCTTCTGTCAATTAATGGACTAGGGAGGGAGGGGGGAAGGAAAGGTATGTACAAGGTATGGGTACTGATTTCCTCAGCTGAGTGCAGTTATGTGAATATGCTTCCAAGTTTCTCCTCTGCCCCACCTCCTCTATCCTGGGTTCTCATGTCCACCAGGAGGCCTTGGCCAGCAAGTGGCCTGACAGGGCTGAGGTTATCCCCAGCATGCATTCAGTATGCACCCTGGGAGGAAAAGACCAATGTCCACAAGGCTCTTTGCTGATGCTTTCTGGTACCTTTCACTTTGGCAAGGTGAGGATAATCCTTCCACATCACCCAGTGCCCTTGGAAGAACAGCCATCAATACTTCAGGCTATTGTGGATCTCAGAGTAGTGGGATAATCACCCCCTCAGTCTGCTGAAGATTGGTGTGTGTGCTGGGTTGAAACTATTTGTACCCCAGAAAAGGCCATGTTCTTTTAATCCATTCTTTTGTGTACACATGTATGGTAGGTGGGGCTTTTGATTAGATTGTTTCAATGGAAGTGTAACCAAGCCCATTCAAGGTGTAACTTAATCCTTTACCAGAGTACTTTATGAGAGCATAAATGTAAAAACACACTCACACCTGGAGGAAAATGCCCCCGTGGTACTAATGAGATTCCAAAGGCATATAAAGAGTAAGCCACTGGAGACAGAAGCTGAAAGCATTGGAAACAGGAGAGAAGGACAAGCAGACACTGGCCATGTCATGTTCTATATGACAGAAGAATCTCAGATATAAGTAGCTATTTCACTGAGAAGGTATTTTCCTAATGATGTTTTCATTGGAACACTTACATGGCCTTACAAATGCAAATTTGTAAACTAATAAATCCCTATTGGAAAAGCCAATGTGTTTCTTGTATAGTGCATTCAGGCACATGTAGGAAACCAGACATTGTATTTGAAACTTAGTCTTTCTGTAGGTCTAGCATTGGTCAGAGCAGACACTCTGATGTGTGGTAGACGAAACCCTGGTTAGGGTCTTAGCACAAGACCCATCATGGACACCTGCCTGGCATGCCCACTCAAAGACAGTGGTCAGTGCAAGGGCATGTGACTGCACATGGGGTACAGACAGGGCTTTGACCCAGGGAAAGTCGAACTTTGCCCCTTTCAAAGGTGATTCTTGGCCCCTGGGGAAAATGTTGCATACCTGGGACCTTGACCTCCCTGTTCTCTGGAGCTCTCCAATCATAGAACTATGCCTGGACAGCTTTATGATTGCATATTAGAGTTCCACTGTGCTGTGAGGGCCATATGCAAAAAGAGTGGGGACTGAAGTAGAATTTCCAGCACTTGGAGGATTGTGACTGCCCCAAGACTCCCGGCTTCAACCGAAGGCCCCTCTACCTTGGGAAGACTGTTCAGGCCTATAAACTTTAAACTTTCATCTCTCTCCTTCTATCCAACAATCACTGGGCATCATCACTGTGGGATTCTTATTCTCCTCTGGGTGCATAGTTTTTAATAGTTCATAAGCACCAAATCCATCCTGGGTTGGACTTTCCTGACACAATGAATGGTTGACAGGCCAAGTCAAGTCTCCACCCCACTTGAGGATTGGAGAACTGAATCCCTTGATCAGTTTGGCTCCACTGGGGAATCCTGCTGCAGGTCTCTGTGTCCAGGCACAGGCAGCCCTTGATCTTTTATCAGCTCCCTAGAAACACATGTGTGCTCATGGGGGCACTGCTGGCAGGATACAGCAGAACAGCCCAAGAGAAAGGCTGCTGCCTGGTCTTTTAAGGTCTCCTTTTTCATGTAGTTTATATTTTGAGTAGTGCATTTCCTAATTTAACTAGCATGGCCAGTTTAACTGAACACAATAAGTACATATAATCTTGAATAGGGTGTGAGACTTTGTTGCTTTGTCCAGCTTAGTATCATGTCCCAATATATTCCAGAGTAATTTGGGCAGTGAATAAAGGAATATTTGCAAGGTCCCTTTGGGGTACTGTGGAGAAAGGAGAAAATATTCCTCTTCTCCATTTGGAGAATTTTTGATATTCTTGCAAGCAGTGGATGCAACCTCGATCTTGGGATTCATCCCTCTGAGACTTCTTCCTGCAAAAGATAGACTAGGCCTCTAAAATTGGGCCCAAGTGTTGCTCCCAGAGAACCACTTTTGTTGCACAGATGTGCCCTCTTTTAGCCAGGTCATCAGGTGAGTTCATTGCCCTCCCCTTAACTCCCCATTTGAGACATGACTTCAGGGGTTTTAATTGCCCTGGCAACGTGGGACGGAAATCCCAGGATGAGCCAGGACCAGGCATTGAGTGATTGAGAAAGCCTTCTAGACCAAATGGCAGAAGAGAGAAATGAGATAAAATAAAAGTTTCAGTAGCATAGTGATTTCAAACAAAGTCTAGAGGTGTTCTAGTTTGCTAGCTGCCATAATGCAACACAACAGAGACGGATTGGCTTTTAATGAAAGGGGATTTATATAACTAAAAATGTGTAGTTCTTCAGAGGAAAGACAGCTAACTTTCAACTGAGGTTCATTCTTACACATGATGGCACAAAACAATCTCTGCTGGCTTTCTTTCCAGGTCTCTGGGTTCCAACAACTTTCCCTGGGGTGATTCCTTTCTGCATCTGTCATGGCCTGGGCCCAGCTGCGAGTGCTGAGATGAGGTATGGTGAGTTGATTGGGCTCTGCTACATCATTGAGCGCTCACATTTAAGCTTTCAGCCAATGAAATCATTCCCTGCAGCAGGCATGCCCCCTAGCCAGTTGCAGATGTAATCAACAGCAGATGAGGCTCACAGGCCACTGGCTCATGTTCACAGCAATACAACTAGACACCTTCACCTGGCCAAGTTGACACCTGAACCTAACTACCACAAGAGGTTATACTGGAGGTTGTTCTTACACAGTATATAGATATCCTGTTGTGGATTACAGTTTATTACAGTGGCTAGAGGGAAATACATGAAATTGTTGAGGTGTGTTCCACTAGTCTTGACTCTTGAGGATGGTTCTATAATGATATGATTTTTACAATGTGATTGTGTGATTGTGAAAATCTTGTGTCTGATGCTCTTTTATGTAGGGTAGGATAGATGAGTAAAAAATATGGGTTGAGAATGAACAAGTTATAGGGGGGCCAAAGTTTCAAATAAATTGGGTACTTGGAAATTCTAGTGGTCAATGAGAGGGAGGGGTAAAGGGTATGGTATGTTGGAGTTTTCTTTTTTTGTTCCTTTTCTGGAGTTAAGCAAATGTTCTGAGAAATGATCATTTGGATGGGATGGAATAGCTGATGTAGAATTGAGGTGAAGGTGAGGAGGAGGACAATGAAGAGGAGGGGAAGACTTTCAACACACTAGTTAGAGTGAGAAAGAGAAAGAGATTCTGGACCGGGTGTGATGGTTCCCTTGGCCAAACGCTGGTGCCTCCACAGCCAGGTGATGGGATGCCTGGGCCTAAAGAGCAAGTCAGACACCACAACAGCTCCCTAGTGACAAGACAGTGGACAAAGGACCATGGGAGGGCCAGGGCTCCGTTGGTCAGCAGGGGACATCATGATACACCCAAAGTCCATCTCCCTCTGGGATGTCAAATACCCACCCCCTAACCTCGCTGAGGTGTGAGGCCTACTTTGTTCTCTGCCAATTAGAGGCTCTGATCAACAGAAGGTCAAAATCACTAACATTCAAAATTACTACATCAACTTACGTGCTGAACTCAAATCTCTGGTACAGTGTGAATGGGGCACTTCACTCTGAAGAAGTTTTGTTATCATTATTCTTCATCATATTTATCTCCTATTAGCTCTTCCATCATTTTTCTGATTCTAGGTACAGAGAAACACCCTGAGCACAGCACCTTGGTGGTCATATGGTCTTTACTTGTGGCTCAGCCTTTGTCAATTCTAACTCTCCTTATTGGATGTGGCAATGTTTAGATAGTACCTTGCTTGCAATTGTAAATACATATGCATCTACAGATGCTGAAATTACATGCTAAGACTTGGTATTAAGGTGGGGTATTAGTCAGGAGAGGTTTGTAAATATGAGATTTATAAGGGTGTCTCGTGCAACCATGGGAATGGAAGAGACTAAAATCTTTAGAGCAGACTGATAGCTGACAGCTCTGATGAGGAGTCTGGGCATACTCCACTGGAGAGGCTCACTGGCTGAAGAAGTAGTGAAAGAGTGTCTCTTCTTCCTTAAAAGCTTTCTATTGATAGGATTATCTCATTTTGGGAGAGAAACCTTAGTTGATCACAGATGTAATCAGTCACAGAGGCAATCAATTATCCAATGATTTAATCAACAGCTACAAAACAGCCTTGCAGCATAATCACCTGAACAAATTGACTTCAGAGCCTGTCACCATCCATGCCTTCACAATTTGGCAGCTATACACATCACCTTGGACACACTTAATTTCCAAATAGAACACAATAGCAGAAATATGTTTCACCTACCAACACTCAACTATCCCAAATACAACCAGAAATGCATAATATCGCACCAGAATAGAATGCAAGTCCTTAGGTAGCACTCGCTCTTAAACTTCATATCCTAAGACTAAAATATTTTCATATGAATAATGCAACTGAAGTCATATGAGAAGAAGAAAGGAAGATATTTGCTTATGTACAAATGCATAACAAAACAGGGAGGAAATATACATACAATCACAGTCCTCATTTCTGTAACTGGCCACATGGGCCCAGTTCATATTTATTACTACCTTCTTCTGCTATCCATTCCACATTCCCTTTACCCTCAACAAGCACTTCAGGTGGTCATGGCTCATTGCCAGGTAGGATGACCAAGTCCTTCACTACAGAAGTTTCTGGGCCATTTGTAGTCTTGCCTGGATTGGGTTGTTGCAGTTCTGCATTGACTTTAATCACAGGGCATGAGAGATCTAAAAGATACCCTAGAGTATCTCCTATATTCCAGGAAAACTCATCTTTTCCTCCATTGGGTAGTCGCAGTCCTATTTCCCCTGGATAGTAAGGATCAATCACCACAGACAGTACACTAGTCCACTTCTGTGCCTGTTGATTCAGTGGCAGGAGAAGCCCAAAGTGGCCAGGTAGGTGACAGTCTTATTTTCAGTTCAATGAAATTATAGTTGTGTCTCCAGACAGGATCACTCCTCCTTTTGGAACCAAGACCTGTAGACCTGGAGAGCGTAGGTTTTCATGAACAGGAAGAAAAATTTTCCTACTGGCTCACAAGGGATAATAGCCCATGAACCAGTGTTCAAACACAGCTATGCCAGTTCTCCTTCCAAGCAAGATTAACAAGGAGGTGCACTGCTTGAAGGTATGACCACTTAGTGGATTTCCCCTCACAGTTGTCCTTTAAGGACATCCCAGAATGGGGTCATCGTGTTGCAACTGAAATCCTCTAGATGTTATGTGCATATTATACAGAACCATCTATAAACCAGGCCAGAGTTATTTCTTCCTCAGTTAACTGAGCATAAAGAACTTCCGAGAGGCCATAGCTCTGGTCTGGCAAAGAGAATGTAATATGGTAGAAGTGCAGCATTGGGCATTTGGGCCACTTCTTCATGAAATTTACTTGTAACTTCAGGCCTGCTCAAGCCCTCTCTTATATACCATTTCCATATCATGATTGAGTGGTGCTCCATGTACTCAACTTTCTGGCTTGGTGGGTCAGACAACACCGAGCTCATGATAGGGAACTCAGGTCTCATGGTAACTTGGTGGCTATTGGTTAAGCATTCAGTCTCTGCTAAGGCCCACTTGCAGGCTAAAAGGTGTTTCACAAAAGGAGAGCAGTTTTCTGTAGTAGATGGTAAGGCTTTGCTCCAGAACACTAAGGGTCTGCACTGTGATTCTCCTACCGAGGCTTGCCAAAGGCTCTAGACAGTATCCGTCTTTGCCACTACATTTCCAG
>PVIY010014453.1:17801-33096 GCA_004026745.1 Myrmecophaga tridactyla
TCCTGTGGGAAGAAAAAATGATCAACCTTCCTGCAGACAGGATTGAGACATAAGGATGGAGAGTGGACACACACCTGAGGCAGGACAGTGAAGGTATATTGTGGGCCTTGACAGGTGGATGCAAACTGTTTCTGGTCGTCCTTGTGGACAGTTATTGAGAAAAAAGCATTTACCAGAACAACAGCTGCATATCAAGTACCAGACAATGTGTTGATTTATGCAAGTAATGATACAACATCTGGGACAGTAGCTGCAATTGGACTCACCATCTGCATAAGTTTACTATAATCCACTGTCATCCTCCAAGCCCCAACTGTTTCCTGCATGGGCCAAATAGGAGAGTTGAATGGGGATCTGAAGGGAATGACCACCTCTGCATCTTTCAAGACTTTAAGAGTGACACTAATCTCCACAATGCCTCAAGGAATATAATGTGGTATTGCTTCTGATACACCATTTTGCTGGGCAGGGGCACCTCTAGTGCCTTCCACCTGGCCTTTACTACCATAATAGCACATGGTAATGTCTACTAGCTTTCTCTCCCAGCTTATTTCATGAAGCTCCCTAGGGGCCATTTCCTTCCTCTCCAAAGGTCTCTGGCTATGTGGACTCTGTTGATTCTGGTTGCTCTGTTATTTCTTGTAGCTTTCATGGCTATAATACTTTTGCCAAAATAGTGCCCTTTTAAACGGCTCCAGTAAGGAACCCCACCTTGCATGGGTGAGACACATGTCCATGGGAACCATCTAGATAAAAGTTACCACCCACAATTGGATGGGTTGTATCTCCATGGAAACAATCAAAAAGGTCCCATCCAAAAATATTGAATGAGGATTAAAGAACATGGCTTTTTGAGGGTACATAATAGCTTCAGACTGGCACAGAGGGCCCTAAAGAAAGTTGACTTCAGAGACCAGGTGAGATTGGACAAAGAGCCTGATAGTTCCAGCCCATGCCTCTAAGGATCAGCCAGGAGAAGATAGAGAATCTTCCCAGAAGAAAGCCACTACCCTCACACAAAGGGTGAGGTCATCTGCAACTGTGCATCTCTGGTCCAAACATCACCTATCTGGCTCCTTCATAAAGTGCTGCTGCTCACTCCAATATGTGCCAACTACATTCATTCCCTTCTAGGGAAATCAGCTCTGAGTGGTTCAACAAGGCAGTACCTATGTCTGGCCTTTAATACGTGTATTTGGCAACATGGTGGACCAGGGCAGCTTGCCTAGTCTGAAGAGTGGTAATCAGAAATGTTAGATTCACATGATATTTTGTGATAGAGGATAAAGGATGCAGATTACACCCCGGTTGGGGTGAAGATGGTTTTAGTGGCCTATCTAGATATCTTTGTGCTCCTCCTATGTAGCAAAACTCCATGGTATAAGTTGACAACCACTACAAATTAAATGGAACCGGTGTCTGTGTTGTGAATATTTCCACCATGACCAAGTTCAAGCTATCAGCCCCATGCTGACTAAAACAGAGTTGGATAGTTCTGCATCTAGAGAGTTGATAACAGCTGGCTCTAGCCCATCACTGCTTGCCTTTACCTTTCACTCACCTTCTAGTTGAGAGATGGGACACCCAAACAAAAGCATAATTGGAATGCTGGAAAATTAATAAACCTAGTGCTCAAAGACCCCTTTCAATGGACCACTCACTGTTCTAAGGGCTTTCCATTTAAGGAATTTAACCCTCTCAGCAACTTACACGATAGGGAAAAATTTACATGGTACAAGGAGAATGAGGCATGGGTAAAATAGCAAGTCCGAGGTTACACAGCTAATATTAGGAAAGCTGAAGTAGAAGTGACAACCCTTTAGTTCAGTGTCCACACTCTTAAAGAACACTCTAAAGTTTTTCTCTAAATCTGCATGATTCAAAGCAATAGGAACATGTGCTATGTTAAATTTAAATTAATTGAAGCTAACTTAAAAATTTTCTTTCCCAGTCACAGTACCTACATTTCAAGGGCTGAATAGTCACTTGTTGCTAGTGGACAACATGGATAAAAAGTATTTTTCATCCATCACATTAGTTGTATTGGATAGCACTGCTCTCAAAAGATTGTCAGAAAGAAACAAAGCCTATTTTCTTGGAAACAGAGTATGTAATGGTTTTTGATGACTTCTGTAACAGACAGTCTACAAATACACATTGTCTCAGCCTTTTTTCAACTATTTATCCATCCATGTACTCAACATACAGTTACTGCATGCCTACTATGTGCCAAGAGACCTGTGCCAGGTTCTGGGAGTAGAAAGATAGGCAAACGTTCTCACAATTCCTGTCCTAGAGGACTCCAAGGTTTGGTGGAGGAAGCAGAGCAGTACAAAGTCAATTACAATGCTATGGAAAGCATTTCCAGATGGGGGAATTAAGGTGACATGAGAGGCTCAGGCAGGGCAGCCACTGAGCCTAGCATATTCAGAGAAGTTTTCACAGACCTGGTGATTCTACAATTGGCTGTTGAAAGAAGAATAGGAGTCATCCAGTTTTCAGATACTTTAGATGGAACATTTGAAAATTCAAAGAGAGGCACTGGGAATTCTGGTTCATTCAGGGCCCCAGGGTTCATCTGAATTCAAGGATGCAATAGGGGACTGGGAATTGACTACAGCAGAGAAATCAGGTCTCAATCATGGTGCTGGGGTGGTGTATGAAGGATGAATAGACACAGGCAGAGGAGAGAAAGGTAAGAGGAACCTGGACAACCTGAGTTTGATGTGTATGCAGAAGGTTTGAGAGGTAGTTTTGGGAGGGAGATGAATAGGAAAGTCAAAGAATACACATTTGAGAATCACAGGCATGAAGGTAATCATTAAATAAAGGGCCTGGTTGTTCTCATTCAGTGAGTGCTTGTAGCATGACATGAGAGTGCACTCAAGGCCATAACCAAGTCCATGAGACTGCATGGCCACATCAGGGGATTACCACAAGACTGTCATGTCACAAGACAATGTGTGAGGCTGTCAGTTGAAGCAGGCTGGGGTCAACATCCATCAGAACCATCTTCTTGGTGGAGCAAGAAAAAGACAGGCAATGAGCTCTGATTCTACTGGTCCTGGATGGAAGGATGGAAGGAAAACAGAGATGCAGATATATGTGTGCAAATGTAGTAAGAGGAAACATCCTCTGGACTCCATCTTATCCATGAAGTTGGAGATGAGGTTCTGATGAAAGCAGACATATCAAAAGCAGAAGAAGGTGACTGATAGATATTGGGAAATATAATAGGGATAAGGGAGTCACCCAGGGGCACATAGAAGTTTTCTGGTCTCTACCAATGTTCCAGCTAAAACTGGAAGAGTTTGTAGAGGCAACTGTGGTCAGAGGTGCTGTTTTCCCTGACTGTGCTCACCTCCAGGTGCAGTAGAGGAAACATCAGGCACTTGAATAAATTCAGGATTTGGACTTTACCATGCATAAAGGGACAATAGGGATGGAGGAAAGAGGTTTGAGGGTAAGAGAGGATTTAAAGTGAAGAATTGCCTTCTCTGAAAGGAACTGAAGATACCAAGGGTACACTTGTGGTCATAGAGGAATTTTTGGTGAAAAAAAAAACAGGGGACAGTTGAAAAGGTAGGAGGCAATGACCAGAGAGTGGCACACATTTAAGATGTCACAAATACAGAAATTAGGGTGATGACTATGTCCAGGATGTGGTCAGGAAAGGGTGTTATGGACAAAGAGCAAAGGGAAAGACACCTGGAATTGAGGAAGTCAAGAATCAGTGATTCAGAAGATGAACATTGAAGTGAACAAATTTAAGGGGAAAACAGACCATGAATACAAGGAATGACCATGTGGTTGGCAGATCACAGTGACCAAGAAGTGAAGAGGGTAAGAGATACAATTTGCAAGTGTCAGTCAGGTCCCTAGAAAGATGTCAGTACCATCACTGGGCCATCCACGCTTAGAAGAACAGCAAGCCTTCACATGAATGTTTCAAGAGAAAGGTATGCCCTCAAAGGTGTTTGCAAAGAGGTGGCACATTTGTAGAGTATGCAGCCATATACAGGTTTCTGAGGGGGGCAGTGGGTCACTCTGGGAATGAAAGTGTGGAATGGAGGATCTAACATTTTAGGTAGAAATGGTAAATATGGGGCCTGGTGAAATCACCTGTCTTCATGATTTCAAACAGAGTTCTGGAACCAAGGATGGCCCCAACTGACACAGAAGTCTTTGTGGTACCCCCAAATGGAAACCTTTTTTCTTGTATCCCCCAACACATCAGTGAGAAGTTTGAGGTCACAGAAGATAAGAGGATAACTGCACAACTGGATTTGTTGTTTCCCAAGAGCCACATTTCTTGGGTAGAAGCCACAGCAATAGCACAGGGGTTAGGGATACATGGGGCACAACTCTGAAGAGAACCTAACCTAGACACAGGGTTCCAACCAGAGGGTCCCTTCTGGTGAGAACAGCAGATACCACCAGAAAGAAATCAAGCAATTATTCTGTGCTAAGTTTATAGTTTCTTTGGAGGCCAGTGATAAAATCTAAGCTCGTAAAGGTCACCTAGTTACATGTGAGTATATAAAACTTCCAAAGGTCAGTCATACAGGACCTGTAATCATCCTGAATGGGTATTTCCAAGTTTCTCTTTCAGGTTCACCCTGCAAAGACCTCTTAATTTATTGAGGTCTATGGCCTGAAAAACCTCAACAGTTGTCCTAGTAGCCACCACATCATAGTGAACCACAGGGTTTGGCAGTGAGGGTGAAGGTGAGAGACATGGTCATTCTTGTTCTAGAAATACTTCTGGTAATTTCCTTGGACCTCAGACTTTAAACTGGGCCCCTGGTGCTTTGGGCCAAGCCCCCATTATTTAAACTAATGCATCATTCTGAACAAGTTCTCTGAGGAAGCCTAAATGATTCAAACACAGCCCCTTCTTTGTAACTGCATACCAACCTGAGGAAACTGAATATCACTTGTTCTAGCCTGCCAAATCTGCCAGATGCAACACACCAGAGATGGAATGGCTTTAAATAAAAGCGGATTTATTTAGTTAAAAATATATAGTTCCTTAGAGGAAAGGCAGCTAACTTTCAACTGAGGTTCTTTCTTACATGTGAAGGCACAGACGGTCTCTGTTGGCTTTCTCTCCAAACCTCTGGGTTCCAACAAGTTTCCCTGGGGTGATTCCTTTCTGCATCTCCAAAGGACTGGGATGAGCTGCCAGTACTGAGATGAGGCATGCCGAGCTGCTTGGGCTGTGCTACATTGAGCTCTCTCATTTAAGCATTCAGCCAATTAAATCAAACATCATTCATTACAGCAGGCATGTCTCCTAACTGACTACATATGTAATCAGTGACACGTGAGCTTCACATGCCATTGGTTCATGTCCACAGCAATAGAACTAGGCACCTTCCCATGGCCACTTGACCCTGGAACCTAACTACCACATCACCCATTCTAGTCAACCAAATCCTGAATATTCCAGTCCACAGGTTAGATGTCTGAGAGAAAAAGTAGTAGTCATGTGAAAGGGGTTAATTCCTGAAAGGGTGGATCTTTCCCAGGAGAAGGGGTGTGGTGCCCTGGTCAAGTGAAATATCTCCATCAAGGAATTCAGGCCCAGGGGCTGGAAAACAATAAGAACCATACTACTACATCACCTCTGTCTCAAACATGCCTCTAGCAGGAAGAATCTGTGGAAATTAAAGGCATCACATCACTTTAAACTGGTGGGAAGTTGCAGGCAGACAAACACCACATGGTGAGCAGAATAGAAAAAGCACAGAATCTAGGGGATTCATAGGAATGTATAACAACCTGCTTGGTCTCACCCTCAGGGAAAACTGATGCTGGCTACTCTTTCTTCCTGAAGCATGGGCTTTTGTAGCCTAGGAAAATCTGACTTGGATCTATAATACCTGAGGACACCTTCCTCACAAAAGGGTCCCATTAGGCAGAGCAAAAAACAGAAAAGCAAGAATTGAAAATTTCTGATGAGATAAACAGAGCCTATGCAAGATTCTAGAAATAAGTTGACCTGAATGTCAAAGACAGAGAACAAAGCAATCCAGCAAGAAAACCCTAGGTAAAAGAATGAAAAAAATCTCCAGAATAAAATACTAAGGAAATCAAATGCCAAGATGCCAACAAAAAAATAATATCATAGTAGGAAAGTTGAAGATAGGGCCCAGTCGAGGGAACAAACCAACATTTGAAATATATAGGAGTTGAAACAGTGACTAATTCAGGATGTTTGAACAGATATGCAAAATCTCATAAAAAATCTAATCAGCAATTTGGAGCAGGCAGAAGTAAGAGTGAGAGGAGGATGCAAAGTCAAATGGAGGAGGCAGGAAGTGGAGCATGAGCATTTATTGGGTAGGCACCATGGCCACGATCACCACCATTAAGGTTGTGAGGTGCAAGATACAGCTTCTACTACAGGAAGCTGATGGTGCTGGAAAGATAGTTGAGTGCCTCCAGTTGGAAGTGGAGTGAGAAAGGCAGCCAGGGAACAGACTGAGGCTGAAGTGGCATCCTTGAACCAACAGATCCAGCTGGATAAAGAGGAGATGCAGCATTCTTAGGAGCACCTGGCCACTACTCTGCAAAAGCTGGAGGAAGCAGATAAGGCTGCTGATGAGAGCAAGAGATGTATGAATATTATAGAAAACCAGGTACAAAAGATGAAGAAAAGATAGAAATCCAAATCAAAGAAGCTAAATGCATCACAGTGGAGCCAAATTGGAAGTATGAGGAAGTGGCTCATAAGTTGATGATTATTGAAGGGGATTTGGAATGCACTAAGCAACAAGCTGAGCCAGCAGAGTCCTATTGCTGAGAGCTGGATGAACAGATCAGACTGATGGACCAGAACCTAATGTGTCTGAGTGCTCCTGATGAAAAGTACTCTCAAAAAGAAGATAAAAATGAAGAGATAAAGATTCTTACTGACAAACTCAACGGGGCAGAGACCTGTGCCAAATTTGCTGAGAGATCGGTAGCCAAGTTGGAAAAGACTATTGATGATTTGGAAGATAAATTGAAATGCACCAAAAAGGAGCACCTCTATACACAAAAAATGTTGGACCAGACTCTGCTTTACCTGAATGAAATATAGAGCACCCTAGTACTACCCTACCTCTGCTCCTTCCTTTGACTATGAATCTACCTGAGGCAGGCTGCACCCAGCTGACCTGAAAACTGAGTATTGATCTTTAACTGGAGGGCTGGTTTCTTCTCTCACCATATACCCCCACTCCCACCCACCCACTTACCCCAGCCACATGTCTTTCATACAAAACTGTCTATGCTTCTCTCAGAGATTGTAACTGGGCTAGGGGCTGAGCACTTTTGGGAACAACATTTAAGGGAATGTGAGCACAATGCAAGTGTCTTTAAAAGCATATTGTGATCTATACGTATTGTAATTGTTCCACCTTTTTGTTGTTGTAGCAACTATTTGCAAAGCATTCCAAATAATTCCATAGCTCTGAAGCACTAATCTAATCCCTTTATCATTTTTGGAAGGTAACTTTTCAGCTTCATACATATTGGTCTCTCCAAAGAGGAGGGAAGGAGAACACTGAGAACTGAACATAACCCAAAGAAAAATTCCATTGAGGGAAATTTCATTACTCTATACAAAGCACCAGCCAAACCTCCTGATTCTAGGAGTTAAAGGATAAAAGGAAAAGAAAAAAAAGGATAAAAAAAGAAAAAAATACAATTGAGATTTTTAACTTTAAGGTATCTTAGGGAAAATTTATTATTGCTTTTATTTTTTCTCATCAGAAGTGACCAAATCAATATGGTAAGACCTCTGAAACCAAATCCTTTCCTGATCCTTTCTCCACCCCCTTTCCAACTTCTACAGAATGAATCATTTGCCCCTTATGTTGGGGTGACCACTGATGCACTCTCCTGCCTAATTTTTAAAAAGAAAAGAAAACTACATTTTTTCCAATGATTTGGCCTACAAAACAATTCATCACCCTTTTCTGGATCTGAATCTGCTGTCTCTAAAAGTCCCATCTTATGTTTTTTTATCAGCCAGTGCTGGAGAAATATTGAATAGCTTATAAACAAAACTCTTTAAATATTTTATACAATTTTGAAATTTTGCCTTTTTAGAGGTGGGGAGCAGTAGCCATCTACAGATCTCTATAATCTGGGATGGCAGTAGGCTGATGTTTTACAATTATTTTCCCCACACAGTTCTACCTTTTTGATGAGGTTACTGTGAGGTCTATTAGATGTGCATCCTGCCATTGATTGGCTTAAAATGTACCCTCCTTTAGTGTGATCTCTTTGGGGGACAGATTGGGAGAAAGAGAAACCAATAATGAAACTATCTTGATACTGAAAATTGACAAAATTTCTTTTTGAAATAAAGAAGCAGCCCCTCTAACCCTAAAAACAAAAATCAAATCCAATAAGTCCTGAAATGCCAAAGGGTAAACCTTTCAGAACATAAACTAGTTCCATCCCACTATTCTATATTATCAACAACCCTTTCCAACATGAAAAAATTAGAATGGGCCTAGCCCAAGTGCTTCTAAAGAGTGGGAGAAAGATAAAAGTTGATGGTGGAGTTATACAGAGAAGGTCGGGTTTAACAAGTGAATATGAGTACTGGATCATTATGCTATTTTTGTTATGATATGTCTTTTAACCTGGTATCTTAAGCAGCTAAAAATAAAAACCTAAAAGGGTGAAATTATAACCCCCCCCTTAAAAAAAGAAGACACGTGGTGAAAATAAAGAAGAACTCAAAAGTTTGAAAAAACAAATTGCATAACTTATGGGAATGAAAGTGGCAATAGTCATAAAAATCAATGGACAGGGCGGGCCACGGTGGCTCAGCAGGCAAGAATGCTTGCCTGCCATGCCAGAGGACCTGGGTTCAATTCCCGGTGCCTGCCCATGTAAAAAAAAAATCAGTGGACACCTAAAACAATAGACTTGAAAAGGCAGAAGAAAGGATTAGTGAACTAGAGGATTGGACACTTCTAATCCAAAACGCAAAAGAAAATAAAGGGAAAAGATTGGGAAAATATGAGTAAGTTTCAGGGAATTGAGTGACAATATGAAGCATATGAACATATATGTTGTTGGTTTCCTAGAAATGGAAGAGAAGGGAAAAGGAGCAGAAAGACTAACTGAGGAAATAATCACTGAAACTGTCCTATCTCTTAAGAAAAATGTAAAATTGCAGATCCAAAAAATGCAGCAAACCTCAAACACAATAGATCCAAATAGACATACTCCAAGATATTTGCTAATCAGATTGTGAAACATCAAAGACAAAGAGAGACTTTGAAAGCTGCAATATAAAAGCTATACATTGCATAAAGGAAAGCTTGACAAGGTTATGTGTGGATTTCTCAGAAGAAACCAAAGAGGCAAAAAAGCAGAGGTACTATATATTTAAGAATCTGAAAGAGAAAAAATGCCAACCAAGATTTCTATACCCAGCAAACCTGCCCTTCAAAAATGAAGAGGAGATTCAAATATTTTTAGACAATTATTGGGAAAATTTGTGATTAACAGACTGGCCCCAAAAGAAATACTAAGGGGAGCACTGAAGGCTGGTAGGAATAGGGAAGAAAAGGAGGTCTGGAAGAAAAGTGTAGATATGATTATTATGAGTAAAGGTAAAAATAGATAAACTTAGATATGACATTCAAAATGCAAAAGATAAAATGGTAGAAAAAAGTATTGCTTTTACAATAATAACATTAAACGTTAATGGATTAAACTCCCCAATCAAAAGACCTAAACTGGCAGAGTGGATTAAAAAGCAGGTCCCATCTATATGCTATTTACACGAGACTCACTTTAGACCCAAGGACGAAAACAGGTAGAAAGTGAGAGAGTTGGGAAAGATAATTCATGCAAATGACAATCAGAAAAAAATAGGGGTAGCTATATTAATTTTGAACAATTGTAAAACAATTAGAAGAGACAAAGTATGGCATTATGTATTAATAAAAGGAACAATTCAACAAGAAGACATAAATCAGAAATGCTTATGCACAAAGCCAAATTCATGAAGCAAACACTGAGAACACTAAAGCAGCCTCTTCAATATATGGTGATTAAAGAACACAAAACAAGAAAAGAAAGAGGATGCATATCTCACACCTACACAAAACCTAACTCAAACTGGATCAAAGACCTAAACATTAGAATAAGAGCATGAAACTTTTAGAAGAAAATGTAAGAAAATAAATTATAAATCTTATAACAAAAGGCAGTTTCCTAGATCTTACACCCAAAGCACAAACATTGAAAAGATGAATAGATAAATGAGATAGCCTTAAAATTAAACACATTGTGCATCAAAAAACTTTGCCAAGAAAGTAAAAGTCAGCCTACATAATCAGAGACAATATTTGGAAGGTTATCTTGGCATATAAGGGTTTAGTACCCAGGATATGTTAAGAGAGTCTTCAACTCAACAACAAAAAATTGAACAATCCAATTTAAAAATGGGTAGAAGACATGAACAGCCACTTCTCAGAAGAGGAAATATAAATGGCTAAAAGCACATGAAAAGATTCTCAACTTCACTGACTATTAGGGAAATGCAAATCAAAACCACAATGACATATTTCACAACTAGTAGAATGGTCATTATAAAAAAAAACAACTAAAACAGAGAATGACAAAAGCTGGAGAGGATGCAGAGAAAGAGGTGCACTTATTCACTGTCAGTGGGAATACAAAATGTTACAACTGCTCTGGAAGGCAGTTTGGTTTCCCTTAGGATGCTAAGAATAGAATTGTCATATGATCCACTGTTGCTTCCTGATATGGAGCTCAAAGGATGAGGAATTGAGGAATGATGAGAAAGAAAGAAAGGAAGGAAGAAAGAAAGAAATACACAGACGGGATCAGGGGGTCTGAAGCTTAAGTTTACATCAGAGAGACTTCAGATAATTTTATTCTTAACCAGATCCTGGTTATATACTGCAGGATGACAATAGGCATGCTTGCATTTCCCAAGGGAACAAAGTTCTTATCTTTCAGTGTTCTTCCTTCGTACTTAAAATAACCATTTTGGGTAAACAAACATTCTCTTCCTCCTAGACTGTCTTACATAAATGAGATAACATAAAGCAGCTTACTGCCACCACCACCCTAATGCCATCTACTTCCAAGTAGTTCCACAGGTCTTATGTTAATCTATCTCCTACATTTCCCCCTTTTTTATTTTATAAGCCGAGGTGACTATGCCTGTCTTAGGTTGCCCTTAGGCTCTGAAGAAATGGTCTTACCCCTCATTGGCTACCAGTCAAGCTCTCTGACTTTGATTTGGGAGGGAGACAAGAGTTTTTGCAAGAATCACATGGTTAGCATGGCTTTGTTTATTGACTGTGCCTGTCTTAGGTTGCCCTTAAACTTTGAAGGAAGGGTCTTACCCATCATTGGCTACCAGTCAAACTTTCTGACTTTGATTATTTGTTGTTAAACACAGCTGAGGAAGAAGAGAAAAAGTATAAACATCCCCAAACTTAACAACGCAGTTCCAGTGACCACAGCCACTGTGATAATTCCAATGATTCCAATGACAGCTATTATAATGAGTCCAGTCTTAGTCCTTTTCAGATATTCTTTTGCCAAATGGATCAGGACCTGCGTTTCTGGAGAGGATTGCCAGGATCTTGACATCTGCACTGGCAGCCAGATACCTCTTCTTCTCCTCGCTGCTACAATTGTCTCATTTTCCTGCAACATAAATGCTTGGAGACAAGTGAATAGAGAATAATTCTCACAATTAAAAGTTTGATTTCCTATATGTATATAGTGTTTATGGTTGCTATTTAAAGAGAAGTTATAGTTACTAGAATTTGTTACAAGAATTGGTCCCAGTCCTAGGAAATTTTTCTATAAATTTCTCTGAATAATGTATTTATCATCCCAAATTTTGGCAGAAATCATCCTCTATGTAATAAACTCTGATTTAGCTTGCCTGTCCATATAATCTCAGTTATCTTCAAGTTAGAGATGGGAGACCCCAAAGGGGCTGAATCTCTTACAATTCCATAGGAATCATTAATTATGATAACTGCTCAATCTATATGACATAACTGCCATCTATTCCAACTTTCCTTCCCATCTAACATGCAAGTATCATTTGTTTCCATAGAGTTAAATTTGATACCATTTTTCTTCTTCCTTAAGTAGTTTGGAAGTCTTAAATCTACTGGACCTGGGAATCCTGAACTTGTATTCAGATTATTTTGGTAAAGTTGGATTGGCCCATGTTAGGGCCCACAGATAAACCCAATAAGTATAAATATGTCCCTGTCCTTCAGCAACTAAAATTATATGTCCTATAATATACATTATCCATTTAGTTATTTCCATCTGGGTTGACATGTCTGGGTTTTATTCTCTTTGAGGGAATCCAAACTGAGGTTCTGTCATCTGCAATAACAAGAGAAAATCCCCTACCCCACACCTTTACCATTCCTGGTTTCCATAAATCATCTTTAACATCTTTCCAATAGATTGGCTGCAGCTGCAGTTCTGTTTGGGTTGTATCATTTTCTTTCCCAAATTACTAAAATGCTATTCTGCAGGAGTCTGTGATGAATTATCATAAATGTTTAAAAAATTTAAAGTAAACAGTGGTTTTGCTAATTGATCTTTTGGTGTACTTATTTTTATAACATCATCTTCCTGATCTCCCCTTTTGTTTGGTTTGCTCATTCAATAATTCCTTTCCCAGAGGGATTATGTGGAATTTTTTTGTGATATGAATAATAGGAAAAGTAGTATAAAATTTACAAAATTGCTTTCCTGTATCAGCAGGGCCATTGTCCATTTTATTAGATAGAGGGCATCCCATAACAGCAAAAGCATTAAGTAAATGTGATTGAACATGGCAGAAACATTCTCCATATTGTGCGGTAGCTCAGATGAAATGAGAACAAGTGTCTATGATACTGCATTTTACCAAAATGTGAAATATAAGTAACATCCATTTGCCATCATTCATTTGCTTTTTGACATCAAGGATTAACCCCTGATGCAAATAGGAATGCATTTAAAGGTCCACAGGTCGGACAAGTCCTAACAATGTCCTGAGCTTGTTGTTTAGATAAAGATGGAAATTTCTTTCGCAGCCCTTTGCTATTGATATGAGTCAATTTGTGAAGTGTTGTGGGATCTTGAATTACCTCCACAAGAGTATCTACTTGCTGATTTTGTAATGACAAAGGACCAAGAAGATTAGTATGAGCTCTTATATGCATGATAAAAAGAGGATTAATTCGATTTCTGACTAATGTTTGCAAATATAAAAACATTCAGGACAATTCATCTCTTTCAAACAAAGACGCTGTCTCAATGTGAGTAACTGTTTGGCAAACATATTCAGAATCAGAAACAATATTAAGAGATTGTGGAAAACTGCAATACTTGAATTACAGCTGCTAATTCAGTGCACTGGGCTGAGGTATAAGGTATTTTCTAACTTGTTTTCCACTGGGGTGACATGTGCAGCCTGCCCATTAATATTATCATCAGTAAAGACAGTAATAGCTAGCAGGGAAGCCTGGACTATTTTAGGCAAAATCCATTGCATTCTTTTTTAAAAATTATAAAAGTTTTGACATAGGCAAATGATTATCAATTTGTCCTTTGAAGTCACTTAATGCTATTTGCCAAGAGGTAATGAAAATATATAGACTTTGAACCTCTTCCTTTGTGAGATCACACACTATGCGATTAGGATCATGACCTCTTAATTGATAATATCTTTGGCAACTTTTGGCTATTAAAGAAATAATTTTTTGCAAATATGCATTTAAACATTTTTGTCAATTGTGTGGTAAAAAATACATTTTAAAACACCATCTTGCTAAAATTAGGCCTGTGGGAGATTACAAGGTAAAAAATAATAATAAAATCAACAGGCTTTTCTAGATCTATTTGAACAAGCTGTCCTTCTTGAATGCATTGTTCAATTAATTGTAACTCTCGTTCAGCTGCAGCTGTTAACTGCCTTTTGCTTAATAAATCAGAATCTCCTTATAAAATATCAAACAAGTTCTGTAACATACAATTAGGAATCCCTAAAGTAGCATTTTTGCGGTAGCAAAAATGAAAGCAGAGTGTCAATAGTGACATGTACCCATAATAAATGACCAGAATTTTTTATTGAATTCATTGGATTGATTGAAAAAGAATGCAGGGATGAGGATTCTTTATAATGGGTTGTGCATTTTTGCTGATTTTAAATTTATTGCATGCAGTTTTTATGATATTTTTCTACAATAGTGGTCAAATTCCAATTTGCTTACATGACCGGGCCCAGTTGGGTCCTCTGGGAACTGGCTAGGGATCAAGAGGAGCTTCCTGGGACTTAGATACCTTTATTACAGTATGCCTCCTTCTGAGGGGATAGCCAGTCCTCCCAGCTAGAGTGCACATTTTAATTGTTTCTTACCAAGATCATGAGATAGCAACATCAGTTGCATGTAATGGCAACATCAGGTGAATAAAACAGACTCCACCAGTATATTTTTTTCTTGCATTCAGCCCCCAAATCTGATCTGCTTCCAATATAAGTCATGGTTATTTTGGTATAAATTTAGTTTATACTTATGTAGTTTATATAAACACTAGACAAAGCATTAAAATATTTTGGCTTAAAAGAATTTAGGTATTTATACGATTTGAATGTTATTTAGCCAATAATCCTTAGATTAATAGATTAAGCCACCTGGTTTGGGGCAAGAAAAGAAACAGATTTTACCAGTATAATGATACCCAGGAGCAAATCAGTATTTTTTTATACAGACAACAGCATGATAAAAGTTAATGTAAGTTATTCTGATAAAACACAGATTCTTTGCTTTTTACACTGATTATTTAGAAAAAATTTCTATATCTTTTATTAGAACAGGCTAAGAATCCAAGAAAATGTTGTCATTTTAGACTCATTTAAATCTTTTTTTATTTTGACCATAATTTCCATTTTTACAAACTCTTAACAATTATTATATTAGTTTAGGCTTTGTCCTATATTTTTCTCATTTTGTAACAGTTATTCATTTTATCTTAAGATAAACCATTTTGTTTTTCCTATTAATAAAAATATATCTTTTAAGTCATTATTTTAAGCAAATATTTTACCACATATAATTACCAACAAAATTAAATTTGTTAGAATAATGTTAAATACTTAATATACTTTAGTTAATGTTTCAAATATGCATTAACTATCAATATATAGTTTTTAATGAGAATTTTTCGTTTTAAAGTTCTTAAAATATGTTTCTTTTTAAAATATGAATAGGTGCTAAACTCATGG
>PVIY010014453.1:33196-56510 GCA_004026745.1 Myrmecophaga tridactyla
GCCTGGGTTTGGGGGAAGCTTTTAAGGGGTAGGATGAGGGGGGTGAGGGTCGAACATGGGTCACAGGTGCTGCTTCATGCAAGAAGCAGACAACAAACAATTTTACAGCAGGCAGATAACGAACATTTTTACAACAAGCATTTCTGGCGCATGAGTCATGGGGGTTGCAAGAAGCAGATAACCGCCCCTGGGAAGTCTCCGGGTTGTTTACCTTTAGCCTGATGGGGCCCATTACTCTTTTCTTTTACAATTCTTAACTCACAGCAGGTGCATAGCAGTGAAGGACACAAATGCTTTTGCTAGATATTTTTATCATTCAGAAGCTAAAATATATGTAAATAGCTAAATTAAGCAGGAAAAATTAGCTATTGTTAAGCTTTATAAAATCCTTCTTTACAGTAGCATAGGTATAATTTCAGTAGAATAATTATTTAGATTAAACCAAGGTAACTTAACAGAACACTTTGAGTCAGAACTACAATCGTGAATTGCATACCCCTTAGGGGACTGATCTATTATAATTCTACTGGAACCATTAATTAGTACTGACTTTTTTTTGGAATGGCTTTGTTCCTATTGAATATTTTCTGACTCAGGTGTATATGAATTTTTATATAAAGGCAGCTCATATTGATGTAAAATTTTTATAATTATGCATCCCATCTTAAGTTATTTATTTGCTATCCTTTTCCCTTGCCTCAGGTTCACACTTCTGTATTTCTATTTTGAAGATTTCTTCAGATCTTCTAAAATAGTCTCCATATCCTCATTTTGTTTGTCCTTTCTCTCCTTTAATTACTCCAAATATTCTCTCAATTTTTCTATCTTTTTTTTTTTTTTTAGAAATAGCTTCTTTTTTGAAGAAGATTTTTAAACCTCTTTTTCCCAACTAGTTACCTTGTCCCTGGCTATTATTTCCTGGTTGTGTCATCCTTATGTTATTAACTATTTATTTCCCTTTACTATTTTCTTCCTAACAACGAGAACATAGTTTCTTTATTTTTCCTAAACTTCCGTTTGTTATTGCCCCATGTGGCCTCACTGTATTGTTATGGAAAACTGTTTTCAATTCAGAACTTTTTTCACTCCTTTTCCCTCAATGTCTCCCATCTCACTATGGGGAGTCTGTTTTAGACTCTTTTCTGCTTTATCCACAAAGTCTTTTTCTTTAAAATACAAATAACTCTTAAACTTTATTAGATCCTTATTTTAGTAATGGCACCCTAATGATGTTTTCAACACACAAACATACAAACATACATACATACTCCATACTCCTCCAGCCGCCTCTTGTGATTACCCGTTGCCCTGATGCTCCAAGGAAAATGCTTACTTACCAATATGACTGGAGTCCTCTTCTATCAGCTGGACACACATGCCTCTAATGAGGCTTTTCCTTGGTTCCTTAATATTGTTTTGGAGTCTTCTTCTTTGAGACCCATACTGGGTGCCAGATGTTGCTTCGTATGAAAGGGAGCTTGAAGGATATTAAGGAATGATGAGAAAGAAAGAAAGGAAGAAAGAAAGAAAGAGAGAAAGGAAGAGAAAGGAAGAGAGAAAGGAAGAGAGAAAGAAAGAAAGGAAGGAAGGAAGGAACTAAGGAAGGAAGGAAGAAAGAAGGAAGGAAGGAAGGAAGGAAGGAAAGAAAGAAAGGAAGGAAGGAAAGAAGGAAGGAAGGAAGGAAGGAAGGAAGGAAGGAAGGAAGGAAGGAAGGAAGGAAGGAAGGAAGAGACAGATGGGCCCAGGGGGTCTGAAGCTTGAGTTTACATCAGAGAGACTTCAGACAATTTTATTCTTAACCAGATCCTGGTTATATACTGCAGGATGACAATAGGCATGCATGCATTTCCTGAGGGAACAAAGTTCTTATCTTTCAGTGTTCTTCCTTCATACTTAAAATAACCATTTTGGGTAAACAAACATTCTCTTCATCCTAGACTGTCTTACATAAATGAGATAACATAGAGCAGCTTACTGCCACCATCACCCTAATGCCATCTACTTCCATGTAGTTCCTCAGGTCTTATGTTAATCTATCTCCACCAATCCACCGATCCTATTACTAGGTATGTATTCAGAAGAGCTGAAGACAAGGACACAAATCACATTTGCACGGCAATGTTTATAGCAGCATTTTTATGATTGCCAGGAGATGCAAACATCACAAATGTCCATCAATGGATAAGTCACTAAGCAAGCCATAGCATTTACATGCAATGGATATTATGTTATGCAGCTATAAAACTGAATGAAGTCATGAAGCATGTAACAATGTAAATGACACTCAAAAACATTATGCTGAGTGAAATTAGCCAGAAACAGAGGGACAAATAACTTTTTGTCTCACTAATATGAACTGACATTAATGAATGAACTTTGAGAGTTAAAGTAATGGACACAGGTTATCAGGAATTAGAGAGTAGACATTGGACATTTGGTGTGGAAGGAATAAAGACTATGCAACAGAACTGACTGTAAAAATTCAGAAATAGATAGCACAATATTATCTGATGACAGCACAATAATATGTTTACACTGCATGAAGGTGAATGTGAATATGGTTGAGGAAGAAGGGCTGAGGGCATGTATGAAACCAGAAGGAAAAATAAATGATAAAGACTCAGATATTATAACCTAGAAATGCTTAGAGTGGACAATGATGTTGATTTAATGTACAAATATGAAAACTTTTTTTTCAACAGTAAGAATAAATGAATGTCAACATTGCAAGATGTTGAAAATGTATGGTACACAGGAAAAAGTACAACCAATTTAATCTAGGGTCTATAGTCAACAGTGGACATTGTAATATGCTTCCACTGAATGTACCAAAGGTATTATGCCAAAACTAAATGTGAAAAAGTAGGGGGCATTGGGCAGAGTATGGATTCTTTGCAGAAGAAAAGGAAATGTCTTCATATAGATTATTTTGGTGAAGGCATGTCTATTTACTTAGGTTGGATTGTATTATGTGTGAATAAAATTGCTTAAAAATGAGCAGAGAGAAACAAGTGTTAGAGGAAATTTGGAGAAGGAGAAGTTTTCATTCAGTCTTGCCCTCTGGAGGGCAGTGTGGTGGTTCCACAGAAATCTAAGGGCAAGATTGACATATGATCTTGGAAACCCCATTGCTAGGTATATACCTGTAGGAACTGAGAGTTGAGGACATGAATGGATATTTGCACACTGATATTTATGGAAGCAGTGTTCATGATTTTCAATGTTGTAGGTGGCCTAAGGGTACAATGACTGAGGAATGGAAGGGGAACTGTAATGTTTACATACAAAGGACTACTGAATTGCTGCAAGAAAGAATGAACTTATGAGAAATGTAACTAGGTGAAGGAACTGTAGGAACAGTATATTGATTGAAATATCAGAAGCAAAAAGACAAATATTATGATGCCTCATTCACAGGAACTAACTATACTAATCAAACTCAGATAATTGAATTTGAGAGCATGGGTTATCAGGTTGGTGCCTTTTGTAAAGATTCCTAGATTGTAAGCTGTTACAGAAGTCACATATATTTAATAGTTGTAACTGGTATTTCTAAATTCTGAGCAACTGAGCTATTTGTCTATAACTTAGTCATTCCCTGGAACTTTGGGTATTTATGTGACACCTGAGACTCAGTGTTAGAGCACTGAAGCTATGAAAGTCACTATTACCCCATGTAGCAACTGTTAAAAAAAGCTGAAAACTGATCAGAGCTCATCTAGAAATATAAATGAAGCTGATCTGTATAGGACTAAGATAAGTCAGAATACTGGGTAAAGGTTCATATGGCCCATATTTTAAACTTTAAGTTTGTCCAAGACCAAAGGGAGAGTTGTTTATTGTACTAGTTTGCTAGCTGCCAGAATGCAACATACCAGAAACAGAATGGCTTTTAAAAGGGAAATTTAATAAGTTGCTAGTTTACAATTCTAAGACCAAGAAAATGTCCCAATTAAAACGAAGCTATAGAAATGTTCAATCTACGGCATCCAGGGAAAGATACCTTGGTTCAAGAAGGCTGATGAAGTTCAGGGTTTCTCTCTCAAGTGAGAAGGCACATGGTGAATACAGCCACAGTTTCTCTCTTAGCTGGAAGGGCATATAGTGAACACAGCATCATCTGCTAGCTTTCTCACCTGGCTTCCATTTTCATGAAGCTCCCCTGGAGGTGTTTTCCTTCATCTCCAAATGTTGCTGGCTCATGGACTCTCTGCTTCATGGTGCTGCAGTATTCTCTGCTCTCTCTGAATCTCCTTTCTCCTAAATGTTTCCTCTTTTATAGGACTCCAGAAACTTATCAAGACCCACCCAAATGGATGAAGACATGTCATCACCTAATCCAGTTTAACTACCACTCTTGATTTAATCACAATCCAGGGAGATCATCTGTTTACAGTTTCAAACATATAGTATTGAATAGGGATTATTCTGCCTTTATGAAATGGGATTTAGATTAAAACACAGCTTTTCTAGGGGACATACATCTTTTCAAACCAGCACATTTATTTTGTGGAAAATATATATTTTTGGTAGTCAGTTTACATGAACATAATAATTATATGGAATTTGAATAGGGTGTGAAATCTTGTTTGTTTGTACAGGTTAGTGTGATTCCATGATATATCTGAGAATAATTGAGGCAGTAACTGGGGGACTGGGAAGAAAGGAGGAAATATTACATTTCCCCTTCTGGGGAATTCCTATTATTCTTGCAAGCAGTGGGGACAACAAATTCAATAGGCTGAGCCCTCATTCTTGGGTCTTGCCCATTTGAAGCTAATTCCTGCACAAGAGAAGCTAATTATTGTTAATTATGCCTAAGACTCACCCCCAGAAAAACTCTTTTGTTGCTGAGATGTGGCCTTTTTCTTGAAGACAACTTGCAGTTGAAGTCAGTGTCCATCTCCCTACATGGGACATGAGTCCCAAGGGTGCAAATCTCCCTGGCAATGTGGGACTTGACTCCCTGGGATGAGCCAGGACTCAGTATCATGGGAATGAGAAAACCTTCTTGACAAAAAGAGGGAAGAGATAAATGAAAAAAAATAAAATCTCAGTGCCTAAGAGATTTCAAACAGTTGAGAGACTATCCTGGAGGTTATTCTTATGCACTATATAGACATCCCATTTTAGTTTTTGGTGTATTGGAGGGGCAAAAGAGAAGTACCTGAAACAGTTGAACTGTTTTCCATGAGCCTTGATAATTGAAAGTGATTGTGTAACTATAAAATTTTTATAATGTGACTGTGAATACTTTGTGTCTGATGCTCCTTTTATGCAGAGAATAAAATGAGTAGAAAAAAATTAAGGATAAAAAATAAATATACAATGGGGGAGGTGATGAATAAAAATTGGGTAGATTGAAATACTGGTGGTAAATGAGAGGGAGGGCAGGTATATGGGATATGTGAGTTCTTTTTTCTTACATTTATTTCTTTTTCTGGAGTGATGCAAATGTTCTAAAAGTAATCATGGTGAAGAATACACAACTATGTGATGATATTGTGAGCCATTGTATGATGTGGTTGGACTGTATATGTGTGGAGATTTCTCAAAATATATTTTTCAAAAATTCAGGGAAAAATATATATGCATGTGTATGTCAACATAAATGTGTGTAAATAACTATGAATTTAAGGTAGACATTAAAAGTAAGTGATTTTATATACATTTGGAAATTAAAAGAATATTCTGCCAAGTATCTTATTTAAGGAATATACAATCATAGAATATTTTGTAAATACCTTGAATAATAATGAACTGTTTCAGTACTAACATGTAGAGTTTGGATAGTCATCACTCCTACCCTCTCAATAAGAAAAAAGCTGAAAAGCTGGATATCAACAAATCTTAGATCCTTCCTAAGATTGAGCTTCCAAGAAAAACTATCTCCTGGAAAAAGAGAAATAGGCAGACACAAGTAATATAGTTTACTTGGAGCAGAAACCACAGCTCTAGTCAGTCTTGGGAGGGCAAATTAAAGGGTAAATGACAAATTGCTTGACAACAGGCTAGCATGAGAGGCAAAACTCCCAGATGGCCAAGCCTTAGGTACTCATGAGAGTTACACAAATCTTCTCCCAAAGCCCCCACATGATCCTCACTCTGAATTTCAGAGAACAATCTTATCCTTCTACCAGGTAGTGGAAAAGTGTCCACTTTGAAATAAATTAAGAGCAATATGATCTCATTAATGAATTCCTACCCTGAAGGGAAAGCATTTCTCTCCAGCCTACCCAAGGTGGGTTTTTCCAGAGCCTAACTTACTTTGGAGGAAAGGAAGTACTAAACTTCAACTCTTTCTAGCCTTCCTGTTTCACCTAACGAATGAAAAACTATTGTATGAGGATGGTACAAACTACATCTTAAAAGTGTTGAGTTTTCTCATTTATGAATACAGAATGTTGGTCCATTTATTAAGGTGTTCTTTAATTTCAAATATAAATATCAAATATAAAATATTTGTATGATCATTTTATAATGTCATTTAAAAATTCAATTTCAGTTACTTGCAACAAGTAATCTTTGTAATCAACTTTTTATATTTTTGTCACATCCATCTGTTACTGACCAAATACAAGGGTTCTCTGTCTGATGTGCACAAATGACCAATTCCTGATGTATCAGGGTTTCAAAGGAAGAGTTAATTGCCAAGCATGACACAAGAAGAACAGATGGGCTATGGGCCTAAAATCTGTCTCTGCCAACTGTGTTAACTCAGTTTTGTAGTATAAAAAAAGATGCAGGCTTAGGATAATTCACATAATGACTTGTGTTGATGACATTGGACATAATCAAGTTATTGAGCATGCTCATAATGATTGCATACTTAGTCACAGAACACATGTAAGAAAATGGTGGCCTTAAGATGATGGTAGGTGTGATTTTTACTATTGTAATGAGATGTAGGTCTCCAATAGGTTTAATCTACTGTGCATATCAGATAGGCCCATTTTGGTTTGGTTTAGCTTTATTTAGTAAAATAGCTTAGGAATTATAATGGGTTAGTTCTGGCTGATTCAAGTTCTTTCCTTAATAAGTGTTTTGGGGCTGTCTAGTGATCACAGGAGTTCAAAATTGTAGAACAGGGTAGGGTATTCAAGCAGAACCAGTCACAAGTAATTGGAAGGCTTTTATAATAAGAAAGTGAAGATACAATCATTATCAAAGTTCAAGACATCTGGGTTACAATTCAGTAAGTTTCAGTAGATTTAATTATTTACTTTAGGCTATTTTATAATATACTGGAAAGCAATAGGCATTAATGTAATGATTCATTAGTCATAATCACTTATTAATTCTTGACTCAGTTATTCTTCAAATCTTCTAATCTCACTTATTTAAAAAAATGTATCATCCAGATTGGATAGGAAGAAGGAAAAAACTGTATTTATTGTATTTACCGATGATGTGGTTTTCTAAGGAGTAAAGTCTAACAAATGTAAAGAAATGCAATTATATTTTTTGAATATTAGAGAAATACTGGCTTAATAGAATTAGCTAAGATACTGTCCATTCTCTTTTATTCTGGAAATGTTTTCTACAATTGGTATTTTTTTAATGTGTGGCAGAATTCCCAAATGTAGCTATATGGATGTGGGGATTCCTTGTGAAAAGATTTGAATTAAAAAATTCCATTTCTTTAAAGTACATATGTTTATTAAAATTATATATCTTTATTTTTAATGTGCTTTTATAATTAATATCATCAAGAAATTCACCAATTCTAAATTGTGGAATTTATTGGACATGCACAGTAGCTTTAAATTATTGTTTAAACTATAGGCTTAACTTTTTCATTACTTCAGAATATCATAATCTTTCACCTACCTTCCTGGTAGGCCTAAAATTTTTCATAAAATTATCACTAAAATGTTTTAAAATTAAAGTTCACCACCTGCTATAGTATTGAATTGAAGGCTTTGACTTAGATCATTTTTTTGCAGGCACTTTACTACATCTTGATAGCCCACAAAATTATGTTTGTAAATCATTTTTTGAGTGGTAGAGCTTGTATTTTATTTTTAGTTGCATGAAACCTCTAAATCCTATTATCCTCATGCATTGAATTCCTGATAGCAAAGGAACAATTAATCTTTGAGATAGTTTCTTTTTTTATTCCATGTTATTTGTGGGCTGCCTTCAAAAAAAAAAGCATTTGACACTTGCAATCATTAAGTTCGTGTGTCAATGTGGCCAGGTTATAATGTACAGTTGTCTGGTCATGCATGCACTGGTTTAATTGCTACTTTGAGGACATTTCATGGATTTAAATCACCAGTAAGTTGATTGCATATATGAATGAATACATCTATAACCAAATGAGGAGACTTCCTTTAACAGTAAGAGACATCTTAGTCAGAAAAGAAAATTTTCATCACAACTGCAGCCATCCAGATTCTTCTGGGGGAATTCATTGAAAACATTCATTGGAAGTAGCAATTCATAGCCTGCACTATAGAATTTAGTCTTGTCCATCCCCAAAATCATATGAGACAATCCCTATCCCCACTAAAAAGCCATCGATCACTTTAGGTATAATAGTTGAGGTATAACATCTGCCCACACAGGATAAATGCCTGAGGAAATAGTACATCAGTTAGTGGGAAAATGGAGTTGCATTAAATGGAGAAAAGGATCAAAAAGTTTGCTACCAAGTGGGAAGCACAACAAAATAAGAAAATCAAAAGCAAAGTATTTGTGTATTATGGTCATAAGAGAGTCCCAAAGCAATGAATTTTCATATGTCCCTGTTGCTTTATATATACTTTAGTTGGGTAAGTATAATTATGCACATGAGTTGACTGTCTGAAACTAAAAAACAAACAAACATGAATTTAGATGAAAAATGTACAACGCAAACACAATAGTGTAAACTTTACATCAATAATGTATGGACATGAATAGAATATTAATATTAACTGTTTTATTTATAGAATTAAACTGTTTTCTTTTTATTATGTCTCTTCTTGTATGAAAATACTGTGAATTAATTACTTTATTTTGTTTTCTTTATTAGTGAAGTTGTGGGTATACAGAACAATCAAGCATAAAATACAGGAATCCCACACACAAACCCACCAACAACAACTTTTGTTACTAAAAATGAGAACATATTTTTAAATTGTACTATAAAGTCCATAGTTTACCTCAGGGTTCAATGTCTATATAGTTCCATGGATTTTGCAAAAAAAAAAAGTTACCATATGTACAATGTAACATTTTCCTTTTTAATCATATTCAGATACATATTTCAGTAGTTAATTGTTTTCACAATGTTGTGCTAACATCACCCCCATCCATTACCAAAACATTTCCATCATTCTAAATAAGAACACTGTACAGTTTTAGCTTTAGTGTTCCATTCCCTATTACCTAGTCCCCTGTTATTCTATAGTCTAGAGTGTGACTCTATGAGTTGGCTTATTCTACTTGTTTCCAATCAGTATGATCATGTGATATTTTTCCCTTTATGTCTAGCTTATTTCAGGCAACATGATGTGTTCAGGTTCATCCATGTTGTCATATGTATCAGGACTTCAATTCTTGTAATGGGTGAATACCATTCCATTGAATGTAAATACAACATTTTATTTATCCATTTATAGGTTGATGGACATGGGTTTCTTCCATCTTTTGCCAATTGTGAATAATACTGCTTTAAATAATAGTTTGTAAATATTTGTTTGATTTCCTGCTTTCAATTCTTTTTGGTATAACCTAGTGTGGCATTGTCAAGTCATATGGTAGTTTTATACCTACCTTTCTGAGGAACTGTCAATGTGTCTTCCACAGCAGCTGCATCATATTATACTGCCACCAGCATTGAATGAGTGTTTCTATTTCTCCCCATCTTTTCCAACAATTGTTATTTTCTCTTTTTTCCATAAAACCTTCCATTCTAATGGCTGTGAAATGGTGTCTCATTGTGGTTTTTATTTGCATTTCCCTGGTAGGAAATGATGTTGAACATCTTTTTTATGTACTTTCTGGACATATGAATATCTTCTTTGGAAAGATGGCTGTTCAGATATTTTACCCATTTTTAAGTTGGGTTGTTTGTTTCTTTGTTGTCAAGTTGAAGGATTTCTTTATGTATTCTGGATATAAATTATTTATAAGATATATGGTATCCAAATATTTTATCCCATTGTGTAGGCATCCATTTTACTTTCATGTTAAAGCCCTTTGAGGAACACAATTTTTAATTTTGAGGAGGTCATGTTTATCTTTTCTTTTTTTGCTGTTTGTGCTTTGGATTTAAATCTAGGAAACCATTGCCTAATACAAGGTCCTGAAGATGCTTCTCAACATTTTCCTCCAGGAGATTGATAGTTCCATCTCTTATATTAAGGTCTTTGGTCCATTTTCAATTGATTTTTGTAAATGGTGTGAGATAGGGTCCTCCTTTTTTTTTTTTTTGTAAGTGGAGATCCAGTTTTCTCAGCAACATTTTTAAAGAGAACATTCTTTCCAAATTGAGTGGTCTTTGTCATCTTTTCAAAAATGAGTTCACAATAAATGGGAAGGCTGATTTTTGAGCTTTCAATTCGATTCAACTTGTCTAGATGGCTGTCCTTGTGCCAATATCATGCTGTTTTGATTACTGTGGCTTAGTAATAAATTTCAGATTGGGGATGGTGAATTTCTATTTCATCCTGTTTTTGTTAGAGAATATACATTGTATGGTATCAATATTTTTGGTGTTATTGAGCTTTGTTTTGTTACTCAATGTATGGTGTATCCAGAAGAATGATCCATGTGCTTTTGAGAAGAATATGTATTCTGTTTTTGTTGAGTTCAGTGCTTTATATATGTCTATTAAGTCTAGTTGTTTTAGTGTATTATCAAGTTCTGTGCTTCTTTATTGATTTTTTCACTAAATGTTCTATCCATTGTAGAGAGCAAAATGGTAACATCTCCTACTATTAAAGTAGAACCATAAATTTCTCCCGTAAAGCCTATCAATATTTGCATTATATATTTGCATCTACTGTTAGGCTCATATATTTTTAAAATTGCTACATCTTTCAGTTGAGTTATCACCTTTATTAATATGTAATGACCATTTTTGTCCCTTCTATTAGTGAAGGTACTTGAAGGATACAGAATCGACAGGAGATATCTGTAAATATTAGGAGATTTTATAAAAGTGTCTTACACAACTGTGGGCATGCATGGATCCAAATTCCATAGGGCAGGCTGCAAGGGCAACTGTGGTGAAGGTTTTCAATGCATACCCCAGGAGAAATTGGCTGGTTGGAGTGGATATGAAAGTCTTGTCTTCTGATGGCTGAAATCATCAATTCTCCTCTAAAAAACCTTCCACTAATTGGATTAAACATATCTCACTGCTGAAGACACTTTCTTTATTTGGTTGTTTATTCAAATGCAATTAACTTTACAGGTGATTTAACTTCATGACATCTCCTTGCAGTAACAGTTGAGCCTGTGCTTTCTTGACTAGACAATTGGGCACCATCACCAGGCCAAGCTGACAGAGGAACCTAACCATCACATCCATCATAATTGCTTTGACTTAAAGTTTATTTTACCCAATAGTAGTATAGCCACCCCAAACTTTATTTGGATACTATTTCAATGGTATTTTATCCATCCTTTCACCCTCAACCCACTAGTATCTTTGAAATTAAGGTAAGTATTGCAGATAGCATATAGTGGGTTCATGCTTTTTAATCCATTCTGTCAATCTCTACCTTTTGACTGGGGAATTTAATTCATTTACATTTAAAATCTCTGCTGATAATAGAGGATTACACCCTGCATTTTGCTATTTTGCCTTTGTAAGTCTTATACTTTGTTCCCCACTCTTGTATATTGCCCTTACCTTTATATATAGTAGCTTTCTTGTATTGTACCATATTAAGTGCCTTCTCATTTTTATCAGAATATATTTTTTTCATCTATTTTCCTTGTGGTTATCATGGAGTTAAAATGTAACAACCTAAATAAAGTCATATTTGATATGATACCAAATTAATTTCTATAGCATACATAGACTTTTCCTATACCCCTTTATCCCACTACCATTATTTGCTATTATTATTATTATTTTTTGGTGCATGGGCAGGCACTGGGAATTGAACCTGGGTCTCCAGAATGGCAGGTGAGAACTCTGCCTGCTGAGCCACCATGGCCCTTTTATTTTTGTCCTTATTTCCACATATATGTTTGTCCAATGTATGCCTGAAAACATAGATTTATAATTATTTTTATGCGTTTGCATTTTAACATCTGTAGGAATTAAGAAGTGAAATTTCATACTAAACAATATAATACAATAGTACTAGCATTTATAATTATGCAAATGGTTCCCTTTGTCAAACAGGTCTTTATATTTGGATGCTGCTTTTAACCACTATCTAGTGTCCTTTTGTTACAATATGAAGAACTCCCTTTAGCATTGCTTGTAGGAAAGGTCTAATTGAAGTGAACTCCCTTAGCATTTGTTTCTTTGAGAAATTTATCTCTCCCTCATTTTTGAAAGAGCCTCTTCAGAAATATAATGCTTGGAAGTCAGGTTTTGTTTTTTACCTTTAGCACTTTATATATATCAACCTACTGTCTTCTTGCCTCCTGGTTTCTGTTGAGAAATTGATGTCAATCTAATTGAGATTAACTCATACATAACAGGTTGTTTTCATCTTGCAGCTTTCAGAACTCTCTTCTTGTACTTTGCATGTGACAGTGTAATCAGTATAATGATGGGGTTTATTTTTCTTTCTGTTTATCCTGTTTGGTGTCCTCTGAGCTTTTTGGATTTGCATATTTGCATCTTTTACTAAGATTGGGAAGTTCTCTGTCATTATTTATTTGCTTTTGACCATTTCTTCTACCTTTTTTTCTCTTTTTTATCCTTCTGGGACTCCCATAATACATATATTGATGCCCTTGATGGTGTTCCATAGTTGACTTAAGCTATTTTTGCTTTTATATTTATTTTCTTTTTTTACTCCTCAGTCTGACTCATTTCAAGTGTCTTGTTTTCAAGTTCACTGATTCTTTTTTCTGCCAGCTCCAATGGGTTCTTGAAACTATAAGTACATTTTTCATTGTAATTATTGTGGTCTTCATCTCCAGCAGTTCTATTTGGTTCATTTTTAAAAATTATAACTCTTTACTTAAACTCTCATATTGCTCATTCATTGTTCTCCTGATATACATTAGTTCTTTCTCTGTAGTTTTCATCTACTTGAAAAATTTTTAGAACACATTTTAAAGGCTTTTTTCAATATGTTTGCATTCTTTATTGTGGTTTCTGTATTTTTACCCTCTTCCTTTTGATGGGTCATCATTTCTTATTTCTTTTTTTTCTTGTACACTTTTCTTGCACACTGTACATTTCAATATTGGTCTTGCTTATTTTAAAGTGCATGGCCATAGCCATAGCAACAACTTCCTATCTTCTAGCATGATCTGGAACACTTCACCAAATCATCTGAAAATTAATTAGGAGATGCAAATGTTTAAGATTAAATTGTTCTAATTGGTAAACTTTAATTTCCTAAAGCTACTGAAAAGTAATTACCAGGCAAGAGTGTTTAACACTTAAGTGAAACTAAATACTATTGAATGATTAAGGAGCAGTTCATTTTCCTTTACTTATTACAACTGATACTGATTATCTCTCAATGAGGTGGTATACTGTTTATTATTATGCATATATGTTTACATAATATCAATTAATTTAAATAATTGTTATATAAGTTGGTTGGTGAACTATTTAAAAATGATCACTCAGTCAAAGTCCAAAATTTCCAAAAAATAAAGTTAAATCACACGACTAACAGTGATTTTTCAGAGTCAGTAATTAATAGACTATTGATATTAGCAGAGAGATATATGGATTCTTACTCTTTGATGCTGTACCTTATGCATAAGAGTTGAGTAGGATGATGGAAGGATGTCATGGGGTGAAGCAGTGGGAGTAACTGTGAATCCTCATCTCTGTAGAAATATTATGTTATTCAGCAAGTTACTGGACCACCCAGTCAATCTTCCTGAATATTTATGTAAAGCTTTAACTTGTGGTTAATATAAATACATAGTCCAGAATTCTCAGATGTTAAATCATTTTGAAATAATTATACTTCAGTTTTACTTAGTTTACATTCCATAGGTCAATATTCTTGCTTGTTCTCTTTATCTTATGTGTTTAATTTTTTTCTTTTTTCTTTCTTCTTCTTTTTTTTTTTTGCATGGGCAGGCACCAGGAATCAAACCCGGGTCTTCAGCATGGCAGGTAAGAACTTTGCCTGCTGAGCCACCATGGCCTGCCCTGATCTGATGTGTTTAATCCACAATACCTTCTAAAATCCCATCCTGCAATCTGAGGGGCTGTGCTATTAGGATTATTGCTGTTAGCAGAAGTGAAAGGAAAATGTGAAAAAAATCATTGTCACTAAAATTAATTGAAGTCATAAGTTATGAAAATGAATATATATTAGAGAACTTCTGCATAAGTGGTTAAAACGGTGGCAACAGAGACAGAGTTGGAAACCTTGAGAAGTATAAAATAAACTGGGCAGTTGGGAATATTGAGCTAATAGCTTAATCTCATTAAACTTCATTTTTGTCAATTATATAATTATTAAATCATTACAAAATTCAGAAATATAAGGAATACATGTGATAGTATGAAATACCATAGTGTTATATTGTATTCATGCCAGGCATTTTTATTCTTTAATTAAGCAGTTTAGCAGCTAGTAACATTGTCATGCTTGTAGATAGAACAAATTTCAATGAGGAAATACATAGGAAAAGAAAAAGAAGAGTAAAGTAAAGCATAAAGTTAATGAAAGTGATGAAGTAAATTTTAATTTTTTTGCAAACCATTAGGTGAAACAAAGTTATTCTGATGATAAACTGGCATTTTTAAGGGCCTTTCTTAACACAAATTCTTAGCCTGATTTTTGTTCTATCAATATAAAAATATGGTGAATTTTTCAATTTTTTCTTTGATGGTTTGAATAAATATTTTCTATGACTTCTTATGTGTGCTATAGCATAATAGCCATAAATGCTTTAATGTTAAATTACAGTTTTCATCATAAGTGCAATTTTTCCCTAGTGGTGGAAGAACATGCTATGCTTCTACATTTGCTTAGCTGATACAAATGAATCCAGTTTATTTTAAGAGGGCAGTTTGTTTGAAGTATACTGAATTCCTTTTATTGTTGACAGCAAACATAAATGGAGATATTTCTTGATAGGAATTTAGAGGAACCTACATGAACATTCTATTGGGACTCAACTGAAATTTTTATTCACTGTAATTCTACTATTCTCAAATGGATGAGAGCTTATTTATAATGTGCAATTCAAACTCAAGTGTGCTAAAACAATTTTATAGTAATCATATTATCTTATGTGTAAGTGAAGTTATGGTCTAAAGATGAAATTATATGGAATAAATGTAAATTGCACATAACACCCAAATATGTTGTTCATGAGATTCTCTCCAAACCAAACTTATATGAGTAATTCACTGGTCATCAGTCTGGCCTTCATGTTATATTCAGGCTACATCAGGAAAAGTCCCCCTAAATTAAATACTCTGAGAATTCTTCTCCATTACATAAAGGTGAAATAAATGCAGAGAATTACAAACCAGCAATTCAAACACAATGTAACAATCCAAGAATTAATAGGTCTTTGGAAGTTCTTAAAAAGTATATTCCCTGAAGCATGTCTAAATGGATCCTAGCCAAATGTCTATAAACCACTGTCCAGGGTAATGACCCTTGGGCCTTTGGGCATTTACTTTCCATCCTTTAGTTGGCTTGTCTCAGGCACTGTTTCTCCAGGGTCCCAGTGCAAATCAGGAACTCTGCAGGCTCTGTGCTAATCTAGCTTTCTGAAGAATAGGAGAAAAGACATTGCAACCTGGAATTGTATTACATTACCTGGCCAGATATTTGAAACAAAGAATGACATAGCCTCAAAGTCAGGAATTTATTGTTCCATAAGGATCATTTTTAAGAGTAATCTAAATATATACTCCAATGAAATCAAATAGACCAAGAAAATTAATGACATGTAGAATCAACTATAACCAAATTATTTATTGCCAGGGACTAACATTGTTGGGATAAATGACTAGGTAATAGGAAACCAAAGAATAGGAAAGTAAAAAAGAAGAAGCATTTACTCATTTGTGCATATCAGAATTAGAAATGATTTATGACTAAGTGAAAACATACTGAAAATGTCAGAGGAAATCATCACTCAAAGTACAGCTTTTTGATAGGCTAAGCCTATTTAAAATTAGGCCTAAGAGTCAGCCCAGAGATCTTCTTTTGTTGTTCAGATGTGGCCTATCTCTCTCTCAACCAACATGGCAAGCAGTCACTGCCCTCCTCTCTCTATGTGGGGCATGACTCCAACTGATGTAAACCTCCTTGGCAATGTGAGATGGAAATCCTAGAATTAGCTGGGACTCAGCATCACAGGATTGAGAAGCCTTCTTGAACAAAAGGGGGAAAAGAGAAATGAGACAAGATCAATTGTCAGGGGCTTAGAGATTTCAAACAGAGTTGAGAGGTTAACCTGAAGGTTATTCTTATGCATTATATAGTTATCTCCTTTCTAGTTTAAGGTGTATTAGAGAGGCTAGAGGGAAATGCCTTAAACTGTAGAGCTCTGTTCCAGTAGCATGTTTCTTGAAGATTGTTGTATAATGATGTGACTGTGTGATTCTGAAAACCTTGTATCTGATGCTCCTTTATCTATGATATGGACAGATGAGTAAAAAATATGGATTAAAAACAAATAAATAACAGGGAGAACAAATGTTAAAACAAAGTAAGTAGGCTGAAATATTAGTGATCAATGAAAGGGAGTGCTAAGGGGTATAGAAAAAATAGGGGGAACAAAGTTTAAAATATATTGAGTAGATGGAAATTCTAGTGATCAATGAGAGGGAGGGGTAAGGGGTATGATATACATGGGGTGTTTTTTTTTCTTTTTCTTTTTTTCTGGAGTGATGCAAATGTTATAAAAAATAATCCTGGTGATGAATATACTACTATGTAATGATATTGTGAGTCTTTGATTGTACATCATGTATGGAATATTTATATGTTAAGAATGTTTGTGTTGTATGTTGTTTATCAATAAAAATATATAAAAATAAATTTTAAAATACAACCTTTCTTTCATCTTGATCACTATGCAGTTATTTCCAAGTCACTGCATTGACACAGGTTATACAGATTCAACCCCCAAACACACTGAATTTCACTTAGCTGTTCCCACACTTCCATATGCAAATCTAAACATTAAAGGTTATTTCACACAATTAAACATTCAAGAAATCATTATAATAGAGTGCCATATATGGTTCATATCAAACTTCTTAATACAAATAATTTATTTAGAAAATGTTGGGGCTTTAATTTCATTGTGTCAAATAACCATCATATGCATATTTTGAAATAAGTATTATAAACTCTATTATTCAGATATCACCAGTTTGAGTTAGTTTCTAGAGTTTAAAAACTAGCCTAAACAACCAGTAAGCTGCTGAATAAGACTTTGTCTTCAATTGAAAGAAATGGGTATTGTAAGCTTAATTCTTTTTTCCTGTCTTTGAAAGAAAGTTTCCTGTCTCCAGTTCACCATAATGCCTGAGATTGACCAGTCTTCATTCAAGCTCACCCTTATTGATGCATAGAAAGAGGATATATACTGTCCTACCTGCACAAGTGCACACACCTGGATATTCATTAGCAATGTTTATTTGCTTCTCATTTGTGATGTGGAACATTACCAACTCAATCCTGAATTCATCTCTGATCATCTCAATATGATTTTCTGCAAAGGTTTTAGTTTTGATTAATTTCAATTAATTTTTTATAAAGATCATCCTTTTAATGTTGGAATAAAGGACTTTCTGCTTATTCTAAAACCAGAAATAATTTTGTCCCAGTTTTGTTTGAAATGTTTTGTATTTTTACATTGTACATATAGTTCTAAGATCCATTTTGAATTCACTCTGTATGATGCATGAGGTATACATCGAGGTTCCTTGTTGTTTGAGCATATGGATGTCCAATCATTGCAAACTGAAGTTGAATTAACAAATGATTATAGGTACAGAACCATTATATAGATGCCTTTTTTACTTTCTAGTATGTTGCAGAGTAGCCAAAAATAAATTCCTGAAGCTACTGAAACTCACTGAACTGTGACCTAGATGCCTTGATCTTTGATAATAATGCTTTCTAGTATAAGTACATGATCTTCACCTTGTGACTGTAAAGCCTCATAATATAATAACTTATGACTGACACTGTTTGTTAACCCCTTACCTTGTTTTACAATCTTGAAATCTTGTGATCATGCATACAGCCTCTTAATGTTTATTGATGAAGGAACTTGGGTCAATTCAGAACTGATCCACTCCAAATCCTAAACTATTTCACTAGACAAAGCTACTTCTAATTGGAATTGACCTGTTTGACATGCTCGGTAACTTAAATCCTAACCTGTAAGTGACCTATACCTCATTATAACACTGAAAATCATACCCATCATCATGTTAAGACCACCATTTTCTTACAAACATTCTGTGACTAAAGCAAATGCCATGCAATTTGTTGGATTAAACATGAGAATTTATTTGATCATGATTTGAAGTCTGGGAAAAAGCCCAAATCAAGGCATCATCAATGTGATTCTTTCTCCTGAAAGACTAGTGTTCTGGGGGTAGCTGATGGTGATTCTTGGTTCTGAGTTCCACTGTCACATGGCCATGAATTCTGTGGTCTCTCTTGATCACTCTCTTCTCTACTTGGTTCCACTGATGTTCAGTTTATGACTGCTTTCTCTCTGTTTAAATTCTTTCTGCTTACAAATGACTCCTGTAACAGGAATAAGACCCATATTGACTGAGATGGGCCACACCTTAACTGAAGTAACCTCATCAAGAGGTCCTATTTACAATGGGTTCACATGAACAGGAATGGATAAAGTTCAGGAATATGTTTTCCAGGGGTAATTAACTCCAAAACACCACAGAAGTAAAACCTAAAAAATGACAAGACAAAAAATTTCTATTCTTTATGCTAACCCATTCTGTGATATTTGTCATAGCAACTCTGGGAAATTGGCACTACTATACCTATCATACACTTCTTATCTAACAATATTTCCCCTAGGTATTGATTTACAAAACCATAAATTTACATAAGCAGCACCAAAACATCATCAGTTATAAGTAGTAGTTGTGACATTATACCTGGTCTTATCAGGAACAATAATTTTCAAGTATACATGGCTCACATTTCTAGCATTCCTAATCTTCCTTTGCAAACAATTTCAAAGACTAGATGAGCAAATTATGTCAAAGAGGAAGAATTAAATTATGTTTGCATTTAAAATGATATTGTATATCCATTTCAGGGTCAGACACCCAAAACGTTAAGTCCAGTGTCCATATCAACTTGGATGAAGCACATGGACCAAAAACTTCACCAAAGTGGTTATTTCAGCATTCTGCAAAGCCTAACATTCCAGCAATCTATTTTCAGTGGGTTTACATCAAGATTTTTTTGTATAAAACTCTCAAGGTGGATCTAGAGGTAAATCAATTATTGCTTGGTGATTGGGCAAATAGGAGAGAGAGAAATAGTGAGGCTTATTGACATGAAGGACTAAGGAGCAGCTTTGAATAATATTCTGTCTAAGAAATAAGGAGCCATTATGATAACTGTATTAGTTAGAGTTCTCTAGAGAAACAGAATCAACAGGGAACACTTGCAAATATAAAATTTATGAAAGTGTCTCACGTGACTGCAGGAATACAGAGTCCAAAATCCACAGGGCAGGCTGTGAAGCCAACAATTCTGATGGAGGGTCTGGATGAACTCCACAGGAGAGGCTCATCAGCTGAAATAAGAAGAAGAGCCTGTCTCTTCTGAATCCTCCTTAAAAGGCTTCCAGTGATTAGTGTCTTAGTGTCTTCATTGCAGAAGACACTCCCCTTTGGCTGATTGCAAATGGAATCAGCTGTGGATGCAGCTGACATGTTCATGATTTAATTCTATGAAATGTCCTCATCACAACAGATAGGCCAGCACTTGCCCAACCAGACAAATAGGTACCACCACTTGGCCAAGTTACACATGAACCTGACCATGACAGTAACCTTGGCATAGTAAAAAAAAAAATCATCATTTGGAAAAAAGAAATATGTTTAAATAAAATATAATATGTGTAACTCATCTTTGTGATTTAGGTGTAACTTTGATGCAGTAAAATTATTTTACATGTTATCTCATAACTTTGTCAAAGAATTTACAATGTTAGGGGTTGAAAATAAATAAATGATGAATGCAATAACAAAGGAATTAAAATCTTTGGAGAATGTAATGTTAAAAGAACTTGGAATCCAATAAATAAGACATGTGGAAAATAAACAGTGTTATCACTGGTGGACTTTGAGGATGTTCAGAGAGTGTAGTCAGTCAATGGAACTTCCAACCTTCTTCATTCATCCTAAGGAAAAAGTGATGCAAACACACCCTTGTTTCTCAGTCAAAAGGCCCTGGTCAAGCCCAAAGTACTTTCAGGGAATAAATCATCAACATCATTCTCTCCCTTACCTCAAAAATATGATGTCACAGCTGATGAGGGAAAACACCTGTACCTCTTTAACTCAGTTACTATTACTATTACTGACTGTTCTCCTACTACCAGACACAATGCAGCACAGTGGTTAAAACTTGATTTTCAAAATCAGAGAGCCTGGTACCCTCTAACTAGCCACACTGTCTAACTTCTGTTGGGATGACATGCAAATTGCTTAAGATCCTAGAAATGAGAGCAACTACAGCAACCACATATGGAACACTTTCTGTGCACTATGCCAATAAATGAATTAGAAATTTTACATGACATTTGTGCTAGGTTGAAGCTAGACTAACATGGACAGTGTTTTCTGAATCCACAGCATAAATTCCAGAACACTATAATGCAACCCTTGGCAAAATATCCCCTGCATGTGAGAACAGAATATCTGAATACTGTGGCTTTTCTATATCAGCTGGGCTTTAATATGAGCTTGGCAAGTAAGACCCCATAGACTTATCTGATATATTCCTAGCTCCTTGAATAATGAGAAATTGTAAAAATGGTTGCTCACCCACTTTTCCTTATGATGGAAAATGTAATATGCTGATAAATTTATGAGATGATAGTTCAGATGATGGCAGATATTGTCACAAAAATATCAAAACACAAATAAAATAAGACCCTTGAGTACTTTCAGATGAGAAAGGTGATCAGTGAGACATTTAATAAAAATGAAAATGTTCTGAGAAATGACCCAGAATATTTCTTAATTATTCTGCCTTTATACTCACATGCTCAGCAAAAGAATCCAATAATTGCATATGTTTATTTGATGGTTTTTTTTGTAGTCAACAGTAATTATTATAACTGCTGGGAAAAAAGTCAGATCAACTTGCAAATTTGACATTAACATTACATCAATGGATTTTGCTTGCAGGCTTAAGATATATTTTCATCATAATTTCTGACAAGAAAATTTTGTGGCCTCTTAAAAGGGATGATAATAATAATTTCATGGTGTGGCAGCATATATTCTCTCTGATGGGATGATATTTCCTCTGATCCCACCTCAAGAAAACAAGTTCCACCAGTACCATACACACAGAATCACTATTCACACCACACACACACAATACATGTGTACCAACATGGACAGTCTCTTTACTAAAAAAACAAAACAGATACTCCCAGGAAAATATTATATTAAATTAGACCAAACAGATCTATGAATAACCAACTAGAGTGAGTTTCTTATGGACTAAATGGAGTTGTTACCCACATAGTAAAGGTTTCCATGGATCCAAGGGAAGGAAAAAGTATGTTAGGTGAGAGAAAAGTATGTTAGATGAGAGGAGTTTCTGATAAAACAGACAAATATTGCTGCCCTTACATATTTCCCTGGACATCCTCTGCTGCCAGGCAAGAGTAACTCAATTAGAAATATACTTTGTGGAGGTAATGCATTCATTTGATTTAGAAGAGTCAAGTGCCTAGATGAAGAAAAAGGCCTTGTGAAATGGGAACCAGGGCACAAGGTTGATAATGGGTTATATTATTTATGAGACAGGGGGTTAGCATAGCAGTACCTCCATGATGCAGAAAATAACTAACAATATGTTATAGCAGCTGATAGGACTATATAGAACTTATAGGCACTTATACATAAAGCTAAAATTTGTAGTCTCTCAGACATCACATATTTCACTAATACATGGCTGTAAAAGGCCTAAAGAATATTCTGTGTACATGAGAACTGTGTATGTAGTCAAACAATGAAGAAGAGATATTTTATTTGAATTCACTGCTGTAAGCATTTATTTGCATCATATTTTGGGAGAGGCACATTGCTAAAACTGAGGTTGAAACATTGAGGAATTTAAAATAAACTTGGCAGTTGTGACCATGAGCTTATTGCTTAATATTTATAAACCTCTTTATATTCATCTATACAACTGGGAAATTATTATATAATTCAGAAATATATTAAGGAATACATGAGGTAATATGAAATACCCTGTTATCACACATGGGTTATGGTGCACAGGTCAATTCCTTTTGCTTTCTTTCTTCCAGGAGTGAGAGGCTTAGCAACAGCTTATATTGTCATTGTTATGGAACTATAAATGATAAATATGACAAATGGAGATCAATAGACTGTATAAAAAATTGGATATAAGGAAGCCTATGTCCACTAGTTGTCATACCTAACCATATGGACAACAAATTTCTAAAAACCAAAAAAGGAAGAAGAAAAAGAATTTTACAATCATCAGTCAAATATTTTTACTTTAAGTTTCCCCATTCAATTTATATAACTTATTCTCATATTTGTTTTGTGGGAACTCTTCTCCATGTTTTATTTGGAAGCTGCCTGATTCATGCATCATCAAGTATTCAAATAAAATTGCCAAAAGAATATTTCCTTAATAATTTATTTTAGCATTATATATATATAGAAACAAAATATTTTCCTAGCCAGAAAACCTCTTCACAATGAAAGAAGAGAAAGAAAAACACTTTTACTATTAAATAAACCTTTAAAGATAATGTGATGCATCGCAGGTGATCAGCAAAGGGAGCTCACCTTTCTTTTTGCATGGGCAGGCACTGGGAATCGAACCCAGGTCTCCAGATAAGCAGGTGAGAACTCTGCCTGCTGAGCCACCATGGCCCACCCAGGAGCTCACCTTTTGATGTGGTTTGGGGATACAACTTG